>JAOCPT020571198.1:0-10748 GCA_026546935.2 Palythoa grandiflora | reverse complement strand
CCCCCTCACCCCCCAATGCTTAACAGGGCTGGGCCAACTATTTTTATATTAAGCGGAAGCTGAAATGTTAGAAAAATACCAGAGAGCTAAGTCTTGTATTATTTGCAGTTAAAATAGGAGGTGGAAACCGCGGGTTCACTTCAAGTCACGAAAAACCTCCCTGATGATCACAAGAACAGCTATTCAAACGCAGCAAACTGCCGCAACTATAAAGAAAGCAAATATTTCCCCCTTCACAAAAAATCCTGCCTCCGAGCCTAACTAAACTAAATTTTTCATTTTATGGCATTGATACAATGAAAAAAATGAAATTGAAAACTTACATTTTTTCTCCAGTTCAAGCCACCTGTCTAAACACTGATGCTGGGTTAGCACTTTAAGACAGGTGTGCTCATATGAATTGTAGTAGTACAAAGTGTGTAGCTCTTTATCAAACAGCAAGGTTTCGTCCACAAAATGAGAAAACATTGTTTCATTGTCCAACAGCCTTGGTATAGATTCTTTCATTTTTTCCTTCACCACCATCAGTAAGCCGGATATAAATTCTGACTACAAGTTGTAATAATAATAACAATATCACACAATTATAATGACGATAGCGATAACAATAATGATAATGGTAACAACAATAACAACACGATTTCTGCAAGAAAACGGCATTATTAGGAACAGCTAGAATCCTAAGAAAGTTGTTGGATATTTAAATGAAGGAGAAAAAAAATCCCTATGGGACCCTCAGTTGTAGGTTATGACCCGCTCCCTTGAGAAGTAACACAGAACAAGCTCAGCATGCGAAAAATTAATAACTTAATAATTATAATAATAATAATAATAATGATGATGACGATAATGATAAATAACTTAAGCCAAAGCAAAAATACAATATATCAAATGTACTTGGACAAAAATCCCTGAAAGATTGACTCTTTTTTTGCTAAGTTTTCAAAATCTCAACCAGTAATTTATTTGAAAACGATTTTAGTATTGATGGTTCTGCCTAGTGCCTCTCCAAGGGATCTCATGTTTAAGTGAAATTTAAGTAACGATCCGAGTAAGAACTAGGCAGGCCAACGGCATTGGAATGCAGAAAGGTGCTAATTGCGATATTGTCAAACCGTTAATCTCATTGGCTAAACTTTGAAAATCGACCATATCTTCACAAGTAAACTAATTTCTTATTACCTAGTTAGCTCGTTCATTCCCTTCTAGTTGAAACATTTTTGTTTTTAAATTTAAGAAAAATTCCACGTGGGTAACATCGAAAATCAAAAGGTTTTCTTGGCTTTTGTTTTGGATGTCATATGATTGGATAAATTATTATAGAACAAAAGAAACATTGCTTTAAAATATAGTTTCATTGCATTCTACTTTGAAACCATGTTGTACACAGGTTGATGTATTCTCAGTAAGAATACATTCTGGCGTGGGAAAAGCGAAATGCCGTAGAACAATGGAAGGTACCATAGTTCTTACTCGGACCATTACTTATATGTTTGTATATGTGCGAGGCCTTATCCGTTTTAAGGTGTTCATTGATCCTTGTTGCAAAATGTCGGGAGGTCTCTCCGACATAACAAGCTCCACAGCTTCAGCAATCAAATTTATGAACAACAAGAGATCTGAGCCCTTTGGGGATAGGGTCTTTCCCTCCAAACAATGATCTAATTATGAAACTGGAGAAAACTATCTTGATATCAAATTCATCCTTACAGAACCGTTTGAGAATATGATTAATACGTTGTCGAGAGAGAAGAGAGAATTTGCCTATATATGGCAATTTGACATAAAAGATGTTACGCTCGTCATTGCAAACTAACCTATTTTTGACTTTGTTTTTTTAAATCGCAAATTTTGGGGAGCCCGCAAAGTTTTTGTGCGTGGAATTGAAGAGAACTTTCAATAACCATCGCAGGCAAGCATTAACTCGTGCATTTGAGACACGTGTGAAAAAATGTTTCTTCTACTGTCTGAATAGCTAGACTGTTTAAAACATTGATGGGCAGCGCCAATTTGATCAGTTACGGATGATTATAAGCTGTTTTCCAAAAATTTATATCCTTAATCCAACAACGGAATTTTTATGATACCTTTTTAATACATATAATGTTACTAATTTCAAATTATTTTTGGTTCTATTTCTCCATAATATTTATAACTGAGACATTAAAACTCCGAGTATTCATAACTGTTTTGACAGGTTTTTCATTTCGCGAGAACGCCGGCTTTAAAAGTTTTACAGTGATTTGTTACCATTAACATGTACTGTTAGCACTCAGGCTCACTTTGTTTAAGGGTAGATATAAGGGGTAATGCCCGCTACCCATATGGCTTTGTTTAAGGGTAGATATAAGGGGTAATACTCGGCCTTAGTACCCAGTATAGTGGCTGCAAGTTACCATTGACATGTACTGCTAACACTCCGGCTCACTTTATTTAAGGGTACATATAAGGGGTGATGACCACTACGAATATGGCCTTAGTACCCAGTATAGTGGCTGCAAGTTACCATTAACATGTACTGCTAACACTCAGGCTCACTTTATTTAAGGATAGATATAAGGGGTAATGCCCGCTACCCATGTAGACTGAGTACCCAGTATGGAGGCTGCAAGTTACCATTAACATTTACTGCTCAGGCTCTTAGTATATATAGATAGATAAGGAATAATGCCTGTTGCCCATGTGCACATAATGCCATGACTGCAAGTTACCACTCGCACGCAAGTGCTGAACTTGTTGCTTTCTCAGCCACACCCACAAGAATTATGCTTACATTATGATTAATCCGCAGTCAAGCACAGCACACGTGACTGGTATATTAAGAAAATAAGTGTTAAAGATTCAATAAACCGAACAACAATCGATCAGCAAACAACTATTTAAATAAAAGCAGAAAGAAAGAACTTTGTATTAAGTTATATCTTATATTTAAATATAATCAGAAAAAAAGATATTTGTATATTAGTTTTATTTTGTTAAGATATATATTCTATGAGAATATAAGCGTGTACTCTGGATTAAAAATTTTGAAATCCTAACTATACAATTATAAAATTATTAAAAAAGGTCCGTTTTCGACTACAACCTTCAGGGGTAAAGTGATAAGAGTTCCATAACGTAAGATAAAAAAAAGAAAGTACATTAAAAAGTCATGATAAAAAACAAATAAACGTGCAAACAGATTATAATAACAATAAATTGAAAAAATTCAAATTATTTTGTGTTTAAGCGTTATTTCTCGTTTTTCAAATTCGATTGTTACCAAAGATGCCTTCGTAACTGACTCAATGGGCCGGTTGAACAAAGTTTTGACAACGTTTTGGACTTTTAAAATTGTCTAAAAAGGATTTAAGCCATGAATTATAAGTATTTAATTATGCATGGTTTTATCAACAACGAAAACAAAACAGAGTATCAATTGCGGGTAATTATTCAAAACAGAAAGTCGATCGAGTGTAATTAATCCAAAACAAAGTGTCGATTGCAGGTAATTATCCAAAACAGAGTGTCAATCGCGGGTAAGTAGAGGCTAAGGAACAATGTGAAGCTAATCGTACTTTCAAATAGACTTATGTTAAAGGTGGTATGACCCCCTAGAACACAATATTTACCAAAACTTAATTTTTCAGAAATACTATCATATAAAACTATCATATTTCCACTTCCCACTATAAAACATTGTCACGACACTGTTGTTTTGCTCTATTGTTGCTATGGCAACAGATCATGTGTCGAAAAGGGCCTCTCCTGGAGCAAACATGTAGCCCTTATAAATAAGCTATTTGCTACAAAGGCCCCCTTGTCCATGAATGACAAACTGTCACCCGATCGAAATGAGCATGCCAACAAATTTGTCAAATTCACAATATACAGTTCTTCGATATTGATAAGGTTTAGACCTTCTTAGCCTTTTATGATGAGCTCAGACGCCCAGTAAATGGCCAAAGACACAATGAAATTGTGTCATTTTTAATGTTTTAGCACTCAAAACTGCCGTTTACTAATTAAACTGATTAGATTATAGCGGGCATGGTCACGTGTTGAGCTTTTTTATGTCACCATATATGCATGCTATACCCAGTCTCCCAATATTTATTTCTGGTGGAAATAGAGTTTTAAAACACCCACCCCTTCTTTCTCAAGTGCCTTATTTTCTAGTGTGCCATACCCCCTTAAGATCCATTTAGTTTTAAGTTGAGTTTTGAATAAGTTATTCAAAGTGATATAACTCACAACAAAAACAATTAAAACCTCAAAACTTTTACAAGACCAATTTAAGCAGCTTTCTTAAATTTGATTACTTTCATTCGAAACCGTCGTTTTTTACAAACTTTATATTGCTCTTTGCACATACTTCAATTACCTCTTATGAAAGTTCTCTCATTTGTGTAACGTACAAGCCCGCCTCTGCGCCATTTTTTTCATACTGGTTTCTTTCTTGGGACGACTTTATCTTCGTACCACTTTTTCATTACTTATTTTATCTCATTTTTGAGTCATTTTAACCCGACAGGATACTGATTCGAGCTCGAGATTATCATTGGCATTCACGAAGTATCAAGGAAATCATTCACATCCAGCTCCAACCAGACAACATCCTCACAAAAAGAAGCGGCATCAATGGTCACTCGCACGTTTTTCCAATCATCAGTTGGGGAACAGAACTAATCTCCGAGCTGAATGCTATATTAAAGACTCTTATTCATATTAATCGATTCTGTTGAAGATAGAGCAGTATCCATCACGGTTGAACCAGATTAAAAATTGAAAGTTATAGTTGCTTGTTTTAATTTGTTCCTCGATTCATTTACTTGTTAAGCAAATTGCTTTAAAGGATACCTTGCACTGATGAAGCAAATAATCTCAGTAACGTATCTTCTAAGTGACTAATTTTGCAGCCTTTAAATTGTATTAATTATGTTCTTTTACACTCTAGCTGTACATCATATACGCATTGTTACCTCTTAATACTTTTAAAAGCTTGCAAGATACAAGATTGACTTTATGTACCAACGCTGTTGTTGTTACGTAAAACAAGGCAACCTGCAACCACCATTCCAACAGTTGTACAAACATAAACTAACTTTACAATTGTCTTTTAAAACATAGAGTGTGGGACACCGCTACTGTGTTATTCGTGTTTAGAGAGTAACAAACACTTATTGCTAGTCAACAATCTAAAAGGGAAAATTTGGAAGGTACATCAATTGCTCTTTCTGTGTAATGTATTATTTAGTTTATTGACTCATGCGCGATTATGATAGCGTTTGAATTTGCTGTTTTTTCGAAAACTTTACGTTCGTTAAATACAATAGTGGCTTCAATATTAATGAGCCACACTAATTTTATATCTTCCGAAACTGCGCTCAATTGTGAGACATGCGGTATATCGTAGACATACTTGTTTAAATATTTTGGGAATATTGATATCTTTCGATAAGAAATTAAACGTGAAACATGTTTAAATGTGGAACAGCTTTATACAATTTTGATGCTTATAAATTATGACAGATTTTTCAATGTTTTTCTAAGTGACCCGTGTTTAACCACTGCATATGATCTACAATCTAGACGTGATCTCGTTAAACGATAGTCAAGCAGTGTCCAAAATGTGTTGTTAAAACGCGACTGAAACATGCTTTTGACGGTTGTTAACCAATAGCTAAGCAATCATTCATTTGTGAATGTATTGTCTGTGCAGTTACGTGTAGGCGCATTTTGATTGCTTTGCTTGAGATTAAACATCTGAAGTCGGAGCGAGCGACAAATTTCAGCAGACAGGAAAATTGTTGCTCACTAATGGGCAGGGAATTCCACTGAAGTGGAGAGTAAAGAGTTTGATAACAAAACTGACAAATAAGGCAACTGAAGTACAATATGGAGCCAACTTCTAAGGAAACGTTCGAGTGGAACTAAACGGTCCCTCAATCAGATACAGGGATGCCGGAAACGGTTGGAAGTTCAATTAAAAAAGGGCACGACACCCAACGCCATAAATCTCGAAAAACGTAATGAAAAAAGTTCCTTCCTCCCCAAGTCAAGGGTGCAAAGTTATGGCGTACGTTACGCTAGCTTCGGTTTATCGACCAATACAAATTGACTTTGATGATAACGTTAGAGAAGAGGAGGCAGTTCAACCCAGACCACTAAGATATGGGCAGGCGGGCAAATTTAAGTGGTCGATGTTGATGACAAAAACATAGGAAAATCTTCAAATGAATGTAGCGTTTAAACCTATACACAAGCAAGTTTATCATCCTATTGTTCCTTAGGCCCGGTTCAAAAGTCGAACTTACCAAGTGTCGAATCTAATGCAAATGAGGTAGAACAATAGAATTTGCTCATTAGCATTAGATTCGGAACATGTGAAGTTCGACGTTTAAGCCGGGCCTTACGCTCTGTTTGAAGTAAAACGCATTTTAATTATTCCTATTTGCGCTTAAACAAAGGTTGCACGACGGCTTTAGTTAAACGCGGTCTAAAATTGGCTTAAAGTTAAACCGGCCCAAAGAGTACTTATAAATGTTCACAAGAGAAGGAAACTCCTTCGAACACCCTTAAAATAAGATAAACGTACATACATATAGTTTTATGGTTATGTCTATATGATTATATCATCAATGCATAGCTTGATTTAGAAACTTCGATCAACGTATTTTTAAACAGTGAAAGCTTCCTCTCTTAAGACTATCATGTTATATAAAGATAAATTATATAGTTGGTTTAAAAAATTATCACTGTTTGGAATATGATTCATGTGAGAATTCCAAATCCTGTGTGAGTGCATGCTTGAAGCAAGGTGTGAGTGCTTGGAATATGGTGTGAATGCTCGGAATGTGGTGTAAGTGCTTGGAATATGGTGCAGTGAGTACTTGCATGGAAAGTGGTGTGAGTGCTTGGAAATTCGTCTGGGTTTTTATTTAATTTCTTGAACTTTTTTGGCACATTTTTCGCTTTTTTTACTTTTAGTTCTCACCAACGAAAAGAAGATGAAAGTAGAGCTGCTTGTCGTCATTGCTTCATTGGGGCTTGCAAATGCAGGTATGACTTCAAGGTTACGTGAATACAGTAGAAATATTGCTACTAAAACCTGCCACATAACAGGCTCCCGATTACTCGGTTTATAATTTCCATTAAATCACTCCAGTTGCAAAAGTTTTTCCCGCGACCGGAGCAATCATTATATGAAAACAGGACTTTATCTTAATTTGTTTGATATTTTTTTATTTTATTTATGAAGTCACAGTTTGTTTTAGGGATTTTCTGCTACTGAGACATATCGTGTCTGAACAACTATATACGTAACAAGTAAAATACAATAGGTTTACGTATGTAAATATCACTTTTCAGCCACTCCAAACCCTATCAGCCCCGGGCAATTTATCAAAATCTAACTTCTCCTGACATAACTTAGACAAACTTATATAACTGGTAATAAGAAAAGAGGAATTGATCAAGTGACATAGACTGTGGAAGTTGAAAAGCCAAATTCTCCCAACTGACTGCTTATACATAAAGTAGGGAGCTCATTTGTCGGGGCCTTTCAGTTAAATAAAGGGTTAATTGATCATCTTGCGATACTATGGCAACTCCCGCAATTTTCATGCACTTGACAGTCCATCACTTGTAAGTTGCTCGGTTTCTAAAACATTTGTTCTATAGGTGAATCTTTTCTTACGTCATTGTCAGTTTACATCCTGCTTCAAAAGCATACAAAGAAAGAAAGAACCAGAATAAAAAGGAATCGAGAGAGGCATTGCTCCGCATTTTTCAGCTTTGACGATTGGCGCATTAATTTTCCTCTTATCATTACTAGTTTAATTTCAAACAATGTTTTGCTAAAATTTATTTGAAATATTTTGCTCTAGTTAGCGAATGGGGGTACGGGAATACCGTCTTCGAGGAAGGCAAACCAAAAGGTGGGTAAAAACCTAACTACAAGAATTTTATGGGTTGCTATTTTCTAAGTTTATCAGTCCATTACTAAAACTAGCGTGTCATCGTTCACAATTAACCCTAACCTGAATAGCGCAGCGCGCGTATTACGTCATGACTCAGATAAACAAAGCAGCTATTGTGAAATCGGGTGGTGGCTAACGCAATATTTTGAACGGACCTTATTACCTGAAATTTAACAATAAATTCGTTTCTTATGATTACAAGATCGCTACTTTTTCTATAGACTTTTTTGTTAAACATGCGTCTGTTTGCCTGAGTCACGTGGGGTATAAGTTTCTATTTTTAGTACTGGCGCGCAGCGCTATTAGCTTTGAAACAACACCAAGTTGGCAGGTTAACGGCAGCAAATGCAGATATGTGCTTATTGCTACATGGTCTTTTTTTCAAATTCATCCAATAATTCCATTCTAGTGGAAATTTTTCTTGGCTTTTATTTTGAAGTCTTATGATTGGATAAATTGTTGAAGCATGAAAGAAACCTTGGTTGAAAATAAAGTTTTATTAGATTTTATTTCAAAACATGTTATACACAAGTTGATGTATTTTCATTATGATTATGAAGATCTAAAATTCAGGTGTGGGAAAAGCGAAATATCGCAGAACAATGGGAAGTTCCAATTTCTTAGTTGGACCATTACTTAAATTGTATCTCAATGTGTTCCTTTACTTGGAGAAAATTGACTTATTCTATTCTACTGCAGTGGCTGGTCCGTTGGATTGGAATAAAGTAAACGAAAACTGTGGAAAAAGCTTTCAATCACCAATAGATATTGTTCCTGATGACACAGAGCGAGCAGAGTTTGATAATCTGGTGTTTCAGTTTAACAACGAACAGCGAGGGAAAATGATTGGCACTCTTCGTAACGATGGTCGTGCTTTAGTATACACCCTCAAACCCAAGATAGAGGATGACGAACAAAACATCAAGGTCACACAGACCACCTTTATGCCAACAGAGTACAGGCTTCACCGAGTCAAGATCCATTTTGGTTGTGATGATTCAGAAGGGTCCGAACATCAAATCAAAGGCAAGAAATTTGCAGGAGAGGTAAAAGTTTTGCTATACTGATAGCTTATGCTTAAAACAAGTTTCCTTTTGGCTATTTATGCGTTAATATGCGGGTTAATAGTAACGGCTGATGTCATAAAACAGAATTAATGGTATAATTCACACTTGACGAATTCGTTAGCGATTTCGCCGCAAACAGTTTTGTAACAGACCTTTTCCGCCGGCCTCAATGCAAGTTTTCCCACTACAGTCCTCTTAGGAAATAAGGTTCTTTGTTTTAGATATATATAGTCATGAAAAACACTCGAAAGAATGCTTAGCTCAAAGAAAGCATCTCATTTCCCGAAAGGACTGTGAGGAGTAACATTGAGGCAGTCCGAAGAGTTCCATAGACCTTATGCAAAAATGGCGGCGATTTTAATATAGCCTTGTCCTTGTGTTAAACTTTCAAAAGAATATGTTATCCCAAACGAGGCTAGTAAGATTAATTTGAATGTAGACAAAAGAAGATTAAAACCGCAGCCATTTTTCCATATGGTCTTTGTAGGTGCGATACACATACATTAATATAACGAGAAGAAAAGCTTCATAGCTTCAAAGCTTCATTGCGAGCTATATATATAATTTTATTTAAAATAAAAAGTTAATGTTATTTAGACTACTAACTTTGCACAAAGGTAAAGGCAAATGTTTCATTCTTTAGTAAGAAACAACGGTTGCGAATTACTAACGATATTCAAGCAGTTACTGCCATTTGTTAGTTAGCAATTCACCCAAGCGAACTTCTCGCTGTGATTTGCTAGTGTTGCTGCGTTTGAAATCAGGCAAGGTTCCTGAACCTTTCATGACTGATAGCTTTGTTTGGTTGTGACACTTCTCCACTTGCTGTGGTCACCATTTTGAACATGTGAGTTTATCAATTTCAGCACACTTAATAAAGCATAAATTGGTGGATCTGATCGGACAGCATTTCAAGGTCATTCTTTGTCGCGGCGAAAAAGTAGAAATGATTCATAGTCTTCTTCGCAATATATCTCGCTCCAAGTTTTGTAAACAAATTAATTGCGCATACTTGTGGCGAATTCGCCGCTCACTGGCCCATATTCAAGATCACGTAACAAAGGGCATCAAAGTGAGGCTTAGTGGTGAATTGCTTTATGTGATCGCAGGAGTTTTGACTCTGTTTAGACTGTTTTTGCTGTCCAAGTATTTATGTCTGTTCACTAATGTTTATTCACCTGAGTGCATGTCCCTGTTGATTTTAACAATCCACTTTGCCAATAACTCCTAAAAAATGATTCCAAGAGGCCTTGCTTTTGTCATAAAACAATATGCAATGCATCAGTAAGGAATCACTACAACATAAACCTCAAACAGTCGAAAAACATTCAAACTACACCAAAACATACTGCACGTCGCTGAACGGTCGTAGAAGAATTAAGCAGAATTAAGAAGCAGGACAACATTTTTTTTATTTTAAGACATGTTCAATCGATCGATTATAAACAATTTTCAGTTGGAGTGAAAGATATTTGTTTAGATTTGTAAGTATATACTATTATTACAGGACGGAGCGACACCAGTATCACGGGAGTATTTCAGTGGTATTGCAGCAATGTTACTAATGGGAGCATTCTCTTCCAGTATTACGGAACAGATTGACGAGACTTCTTTTCTTGTTCAACAGTTCACTTTTTATTCCTTCTCTCTATAGCTAACTAAAAACTATACATTTTATAGACTTTTCTTCCAGACTGTTTTTAGATATTACGAGCAATTT
>JAOCPT020571164.1:0-10748 GCA_026546935.2 Palythoa grandiflora | reverse complement strand
TTTTTAAATATCAACGGCGCAACTTGGAATGACACGAACGGAAAAGATACTCAACACTGTTGGCCAGCGGCAATGCTAGGATTGAAAAAGGTTCGATTGGTCCAACACACCAGTAATAAACGGCTACACCATCATCTAGTTGCGATTGTCAAGTTTCTGATGCCAGCTTACTGTTACCAAGGTAAAAACATTTCTATTGATTTGATTGGGTATCGGATATAAACGACAAGTTGTGACAATAAAACAGGAATATTTTTTTTCCAATTCAAATCAAGAACGGACCGCAGTCTTTCAAAAACCGATCACTTTCCTTGAAGCGTTTTACAGAACTCGTCGATGTCAACTCCAAGTTGTCTGCATCGTTCAACGATACCGCTGACACCTTGTCTGTCGTCACTTCGGGCTATTTCAAACATAAGGAACTGCAATAAAAATATGGAACTAGTGTAACTTTGGGAACGGACGAATTAAATTTATCAAGTGACAAAAATGATAGAATAGGCCCTTCGTATGTGATGTTGGTCAAGTGATACCACGAAGATACCACAAAGAATTTATACGCAACTGGTGAGCATTAGATCGCCAGTGTTTTCGCGTGTAGAAAAACGTAAAGCGAAGCGATGAGATCATCGACGTTTTGGAAGTAGATTTGCGACGAGAGAGACACAAAGTTATTATTATTAGCGCTAATTTGACAAACATCAATGGATAACAGGATAAATACGAAAGGTGCGTGACAAGATAAAGAGCTAATGTAACGCTATATAGAGACATAGCAATACATAACAGGATAACAAAAAGGGGCGTGACAAAGAGCTAATGTAACGCTATATACGGACAGATCAGATAACAAAAGGATAAGCACGAAAGGTGCGTGACAAAGAGCTAATGTAACGCTATATACAGACAGATCAGATAACAAAAGGATAAGCACAAAAGGTGCGTGACAAGACGTAAAGAGCTAGTACAACGCTGTGTGGCGCCAAATCAATGGACAACAAAAGGATAAACACAAAAGATGCGTGACAAGATGTAACGCAAGATTGTATAGAAACAGATCAACAGAAAACAAAAGGATTAACACAAAAGGTGCATGACAAGATGTAAAGAGCTATTACAACGCTGTATGGCGACATATCAATGGACAACAAAAGGATAAACACAAAAGATGCGTGACAGATGTAACACAACATTGCATAGTGACAGATCAACAGATAACAAAAGGATTAACACAAAAGATGCATGTCAAGATGCTTAGTGTAACGCTGTGTGAAGATAGATCAATGAATAATAAAAAGATAAATACAAAAGCCGGGTGACAGTATATAACACGATGGAAATAGATCAACGGATAATAAGACGGTGATAAATGATAAAGGTGCACAGCAAGTAAATGGACTGAAGTAAAGTTTTATCGATAATGAGGAAGACACACGATTTCTGTCACGCCAAATAAAAGAACATTGTCAAAGAAAACAAAACAATGGAGGACGTTACATCTTTCCACAGGGTGGCAGCAAATGGCAGTTTGTCCGTGGCTTGCTGATACAGTTTACGGGCCTGTTGAGGTGAGACAAGATGGGAACAAACTTCTGTTGAACAACTGACAGCCTTAAAACTAATTGCCTCGTATCACAATATGCATAAAGTACCCTCATGAACAAAATATGTTCTTAAAAAAAGCCTCAAAAGGATAAAATCAACGAAATTCTCAACTTCTGAATTTGTCAAAAGATTTAACATTTGCTAAATTTACTTTCATAATGAGCAAGATAAATGGTTACTTAATAGGATTTAATCGGCTGGTTCAAAAGTTAGAATGAACAAAACCAATACCTTCTACTCTTCAAGACAAACAAAATGAATGGTCACTTTATAGGGTTTCATCAACTGGTTCAAAAGTTAGAATGAGTAACATCAATCATTTCTACTCTTCAATACAAGCAAAATGAATATTTACTTAATTTATGGGGTGTCACTGAGACACTATAATCTTTATTGAGACTTCGTTATTTCATATGAGCAAAGTCCAAAGATTCGAATAGATTAGATTAGAATAACACCAATCATTTCTACTCTTCAAGACAAACGAAATGAATAGTCACGTTATAGGTTTTCATCAACTGGTTCAAAAATTAGAATATATAACACCAATCATTTCACTCTTCAAGACAAACATAATGAATGGTGCGTTTTGGTGCACGCATCCCAATTCTCGCTGTCAAAAAAGCAAAATCCGCATCCTGCTAAACCTATTGTGGACCTTTATTCCTGGAAGATAAGGTGTAAGCTTGCGTAGTACTGGATGGTTTATCAGACATGATTCCTTTCAAGAGAGGGTACACCTTGGTGTGTGCCTTAAGAGCAACGAATAGCAGCACTCCTGTGGAAACATTACCCAAAGAATAAGTTGCACTCAACAGTAACTTGTATAATGTAGTTTGTCATGTATTGTTAAGTAACTTTTACGATAATCTGCTACTAATATTGCCGCTACTGCTGCTACTTCTACTACTATTACTACATTACTATTACTATGAGGACTTTTGGTTAAAAAAGATTAAAAGATCTACCAAATTAGATTATTACTGAAAATTTAAACAAAGGTTTGAGGCAGAAGACTACCTTGATATCCATTAGCATTGTCATAGAAAAACTAGGAATGCTAAATTTAGAATAAACAATCATTCTTTAGCAGTTGAAACTCAAAGATATTGTAGACCAAATATTCCACGTATCAAAAGAGTGGGTGTTTTCTGCAACAAGAATGAGGTAGAGGATGAATTCCATTTACTCTTTGGTTGTGAGACATATACCAACTCTAGACATACACTATTTCAAAAGCTAAGTTCTAACTTTAATGATTTGAACGTCAGTAATAAAGATGAATTTACTAAACAATTTTTTTTACCACAGAGAGTAAAGCAATTTTTTATAATTCAAATTATATTTTTAAGTTTTTTTTAAACGACAATCATTACCTCCACGACAGTAAATAAGTATTTAATTTACTGAACAACATAGATTCATTTGATTTTAAAATATTATCTAGTCACAAATGATTTGACTTCTTTGATTTGAACAATGAACTTAATTTGTTTGATTATAACTACTGCAATTGTATAACGTTATAATGAAACCGTTTACCCTGAAGGCTGTTGAGAATGACAAACGGGAACCAGATGAAAGCGGTTTCTTCAGAAGCAGCCACAAAACTTAGTGCCCAGGTCAAACCGAAGATCACGGTCAACTTGAGTGTCAGTACAGGAAGATCCAGCGGTTTGGAGTCTTTGGACACCTGTTGTGTGTTCTAGGGATTGAATTACAACCGATAACATTATATTCCAAATCCAATATATAAATAATTGGTCTAATCATTAAAGAGGGTTAAGATAGCAGAACTCTGTAAAAATAACTTAGCAAAGAAAAAAGCAATTTTTCTTAGAACGTAAAGAAAATATTCTAATTACTACACACTGCAAAATACTGACAACTTAGAGTTAAGTGATCATGAATTTAGGTCCATCCAGTGTTTCGTGTCTTTTAAGGTTTAAAAATGTTTTTTACAAAGGTTCCGAGTAGGGACTGGATCCAAGGGACCGGATACAAAGGACTGGAACAAGTATAAAATAATATGTTTTACTTGTAAACTTCACTTGTGAGTGTAAGCGGCAAGGAAAGTTGTACTTTTTAGTGTAAGCAGCGAAAAGGAATTTTCAGTACTTTAAGTTAACAGAGTTGTCTTCAATTATTAAAGAAAGAAGAACGAAAACGACACCGTGTTTAAGTTGAAGATAAAGGTAGTTCCTTCAGGCTTATAGAGCACGTATCACTGGAAGCCGACATTGCGCCTTTTACCCGCTCTTTTTTTTCATTTCCCCGCGTTTTCAAAGCTAAAACTATGCAGATTAGAGGAGGATCGAAAAAGATCTAAACATTGGATTCACTGACAATCAAATTGGAAACCTAAAGCACACAAGGAAATGCAATCGGAGTAAATTGAAGTCTTAATTGTTTATTTTTTCAATCATTTTACCTTTTGTGTGCGTCTAATAGTGACGACACATAACAGGAGAGCTGCGAGATTGATAGCAAGAATGAGAGCAACTGGGAGGCAAACCACGTACAGCAGGGCTTTGCCGTTAGATATCCAGCAGCTTGTAGGAGACCCTGTGAATTAAGATAGTTAATAAGTAAGAAAAAACATGATAAAAAAAAACTTAGAAAATGAAGAAGAAACAATCTGTAAACATACATTCTTTGGGTAGAAAACGCGTTGAGACGTTTCAAAACAAACGCGCGATGCAACCGAGATTTATGAGAATAACCTATAAGAACTGATAAGGGTAGTTAAGAAAA
Source organism: Palythoa grandiflora (assembly GCA_026546935.2). NCBI lineage: Eukaryota > Metazoa > Cnidaria > Anthozoa > Zoantharia > Sphenopidae > Palythoa > Palythoa grandiflora. The sequence continues at coordinate 6,389 of JAOCPT020571164.1, read as the reverse complement.
TAATATTTTATAAGAGGAAAGATATAGACTCTTTAACTACAATTGAAAGCTTCTTTTCTCATGAATGGTTTGACGCTTTTTTTGTTTTTGGAAAATTTGGGATTTTAGAGGGGTTTGATGGTCAAAAACCTTTAGCACGGTAGGGTCTGCAGTGACATCAGCACTTACCATATCCAATGTATATAGTCTGAGACCATTCAAGAGCCACGCAAACACCAACCCACACCAAAGGGGTGATCCAGCCATGACAACAACACTTGAGGAACTTTTTCCTTTGACTGTTAAGACGAGGACGAACAGCCGCACTAGATTCTGCAGAGAAAGAAATCAAGAGTAATACCAAGTCCCCTTACACGGGCTTTTTGACGTTGTTTTTACAGAAGGGATGGGAGGAGGGGGGATGGGGGAACAAAGTGTTCGCGGGCTATTACGTTCCACTAATTTAACTAATTTGAACGAAAATTGGCACAAGAAAAAAATAATTGGTGTGGTCAAATTGACAATTTGCTTCACAGTAACCTCATTATGACGTCATAAAAGTGAAATTGGCCGCTGTCAATAACTCTCCTGCCACCTAATCGATTTAAGCAAAATGTGGCACAAGTGGAGCGGCCGTCCTGTGGAAACATATTTAGTAATTAAGTGCACGAGTGAACATTTTCTCGAATGAAGCTCTGTCTAACCGCTTTTATTGTCTCAAATTTTCGGGGTACTCGTAATCCAGTTCCCGAACAACAATTGCACATACTCCTTGTGTTTGGTGGCGAGAAATCCAAGGGTTTATCCACGTCTTTTGATTAGCGGCAAAATATCTTCATTGTCTGACGAGTCTTGTTTACTACCATCAGACGTATTTGATAGTTTTAAACATGCTAATTTCCTAAGCTGATAGCTTTGCACATGCGCACACTTGCAGGAAATGTTTAGTCCCGCAAAAAATTATTCAACACGTTGAATATTCTGCGCCGATGGCACTCGTGACGAAAAGTGCTCAAAATGTTCCCGCACACTGGGGAAATTTGCATGCTTACACCAATTGTCACAAGCGACATTAGCTCATCTGATAGACCTCGTGTGCGCCGTGTTTTTAGGGTTTCATTACCTGGTTTAAAATTAAGAATGAATAACACCAATCATTGTCTTCAAGAAAAACACAATAGCCACTTCATTACGATTTCAACCATCGGTTCAAAAGTTGAGACATTCAGTTTGTTTATTTGAAATCGGGGGTTTTGTAGGATAAGGGTTTCATGCGTTTTATATCTAGATCCTCTGAATTGAAGAAAAAAGGATTAGAGGAAACAAGTGGGTGTTTAAAAAAATGGAAAAGTTCTTGTGTTTCTAGAGTTTCCTTTCTGTGTTCTATGGACTGAGTTCTTAGTAAAATATATCCTGCCTAAGTTTATGTATCCATCTTGAGTCTATTAACTTACCAGGTCGCCGTCTGTGAGGCGATAAGAGAAAAAGGCTACTATGATAACAAAAGTCTAGAAATAGGTCAAATTGACTTTCCCTTATGAGTAAGAAAGGTATGAGACTCAAGTTAAAGCACGGGCTGCAGGATGCGTTTAGTTGTACGCTTTTTAAACCCACGGCTCTATGTCCCTCACACGCGTACTAACCATTACACCATCGGGGACCACCATCTAGCAGGTGGTTGGCTTCCTAGTCACCCTTTCTCGCAGCCACAGACTGACTTGACAAGGGCGCAGTTCACAAGGTCGGACCGAAGGAGCTGAGCTGCCGTCTAGGCGCTCGTCCCAAGAAAACGATACACACACAACCTCGGAGCACAGCACCACAGCAATATATCATCAACTGGGAGTCGAATTTGCTCCAGAATACTGGGAGAAAAACCCTCGGAATCAGAATGAGATTGGCAAATCTCAGCCCACGTGCGGAGCTTGGAACCGATCCCTGGTCGTACAGGCGGGAGGCACGAGTGATGCCCTTGAAAACAACCTGACTCCCTAAACCACCCGGGAAATGTAGCAGCTTTATGTGCTATGTGGTTACTAGCGAAAGTATCCCGACGGGGTCAAAGTTTTTTGTCATTCGAGTGTTCAGCCATATTCAGTTACAATGTAATTCAATAGTTATGTATTCACTTAAAGAATGAATGGCTTTTGCATCAAGAAAACCTTACCCATAGTAACAAACGTGTACGCCATATTTGCAGCCAGAACGTTCATCCAGGTGAAGAAAGACAACAGAAGGTAATGCAGAACAACCGCTATAGCGCTACAAACCGCTGGTAAATCTGTGCAGCCTGCGAAGAAGAAAACCACTTGGAAAACCAACAACGTGCAACACAAACTGATGGTGATCTTGCCGGGCAGCTTTCTTGTTTCTTTGATCCGAATATACAACGCGATTAGGATTATCAGACTAACAACTGACAAAGTACCTCCAATGTAGGTGATGAGGCTAAAAGTGAAAGAATGAACATTTTCCTTTTTACTTCCAACAACAGTAAAGTTTCTTGTATAGTTTTGGGAAAAGTTAGTGCAAAGAATAATTCCGCTTCCATTTGTAATATAGAGACTTTTGGGATAAACACGCCTATGAGATATGATGTAAACACTTCCATTGGACAGGAAATTAACTTCGTTATCTCTTAAAAGTGCACCAAGACAATGTTTTGTCAAAGATATATTTGACGTAGAATTCTTTGTAGGTGTTTCCATTTTCATGAATGGAAACTGATTTCGAAATGCGGGAACATCGCGGCAAGATCGGCTGAAAGGATCGTAAACCTGACGTTGGCTGCAGCTTTCAGTTTTAACAACAACTGTTTTCTGAATTCCTACGTTGACTTTAAACTGTGATGTGGAAGAAAAATCAAACAGAAGCTGAATTCCTGGAAGGGTTGGCAGAGTAGATTGTTCTGGACAAGTGAGACAATGCCAGTTTATTAAAGGCCTCCTAGAACGATGCCCACACAGAAGACAGTGTGGATTGTTGTAACGACGACCAAATCCAAAAAAAGCCATTTGGTGACACACTGGAAGGAAGTAGGCTTCACAAAGCCGTTTCACCATTTTCCAGTTTATATTTCTATTGCTATTTCCACCACTGTACCAGCCAGCATGTCGATGAAGCAAGCACCGTGCTATTTTGACATTTTCTGGTGGAGAAAACATCCATAATGGTTTGCAGTAATGCTTCATATAAGACGACAAATTGAACATTGTATCAGTATTAGAATTAAACTTGCACTCACGTCGCGCTTTCCAAAAGGAGATATGAACAACCTGATTACATCTGGCACAAAAATAGTTCCGGTAGCTTATGTTGGTCTTCTTGTCAAACACTGGTAGTTGCTGAAAGATGTCCGCGGGATCAGGTTGTACGCATACCCGTGCCAACTGGGAACTCTGGTTGATGAAAGCAGGGCACTTGCTGACAACTATGAAACCCCAGTCTTTTACAAACATGAATTGAGAGTCAAAGCAAGAGTACCTTTCTTTTTTTTGTCGAAGCGACTTTCGACATCTGGATCAGCGTTTCAGAAAAATACAAAGAATATTGTTAGAATTTACAATTTTAGTTTTTACACTTTGGTTATAAGAATTAATCCTAAAAGGGAATCGACGTTTCCATGTCTGCTTGACACCATTATCAAGATAAAACTGAGTATAGAATTAGCTAGTTGATATACAATTAAAATACGCATGTTGTTCTTAAAATACACTAGGGAAAACTATGCTTAGTTATTAAAAACGAAAAATGAATTAAAAAGGATAAAATCATGAAGCGAAGCGAAGTAAATAAAATAGTTAAAACAACTTAGAGCAATATTTTTGTTTGTATAGATTTGGTTTCAAGTAACGAATAAAAAGTATCTCAAACCCAGTCCCACTTATTTTTGCATTTTTTAAAAAGAAAATTATAAAATACCAAAAATAATAATAACATAAATAATAATAATATAAATAAAAATATAAATATTTTAACTGTATATTAGCTAGCTAATATTAACTAGCTTTATTTCTTTTTTCACGCATGAGTTGAATATATTTGACTTTCACCGACACTGAGGTGAATATATACATTAGCATAAACTTAACCAGCGAATCATTGAGAAACATGCCTTTCTAAAAAATTTCTTTTTTCATCCAAAGCCAAGCCGGCGCGGGCATATTGGAAGATGCGCGTGACTGAGACCATGAACCAAACAGTTATTAAAACGTACCTCAAAATACGTTCACGCCAAAAGTTGATGACATTTTTGTGTTTTCGGGAACTGTCGCATTAATTTCTAAAATTTCAGCTTCGCTGACACTTTTTGGAAACCGCGACGGCATCTTGTTTTTCCCGATCGCTAATCAGTGAATATCCTGGATATTCACTATTCACTCTTTGGGAAACCAATCATAACGTGCGAAAAACACTATTCGCTTGTTGGGTATATGCTATATTTACTTTCAAAATATTAGGTATTGCTATCCTGAACAAAATCATGATGGACCACAGTTATGTATTTTGGCCGTTTTCGATGCAAGAAACCAACAGAATGAAGATGAATTGAACTTTCAACAAATTGCCTCGTACATTTAAGACACTTAGGGACTGTTTACGTGGCTTGGTTGAACCTCATAACCGATTTAATCTTCGTATTTGGTTTACATGCAAAACGAGCAGTGTGATAAAGCTACGTGCGAGCTCTTGTTGACGTTGATGCGCTATATGGCCTACACTACAAACAAAAACATTATTTGGATATTCTAGCCCCCTTATTGGCTGCTGTGGTCTCTGTAGTTTCCAGCAGCAGGTAGTTTGGTTTTTAATTTGTTACTTCCTCAATGCCATTAACAAGTAGAATTAAACCCAAACTGTTGTCGGCCGTTTTTACTCCGACCAGTTCAAGTCCCCCAGATCGGGTTTATATGATAAAACTCTTCCTGAGCTGGGCTGAACCCACTTTTGGACAAACCTCCTACCCAAGGAAGATTTGAGCCTGACTGCATGTAAACAGCAACAAGACTTGGTATGGCGACTGGTTCCTCCCCTTCCCCAATTGAACCGTCCTGCCGGAGTGGAGGTTCTACCTATTTCATGTAAATAGGTCCTTATTCGATATTAATTTTAATTTTGGTGGATAGCGGATTTATGAACATCTACCACACTGCATTTCAATAGAAATAGAAAAGGCTTTAAATGTCTGACTGAGCAGCACTCAAGCTACTATTTATAACTTAAGAATTACGTAATTCATTTTTACCCGCTGTTGTAGTCATAGCAACAATCTCCAAGATCTTGACAAATGTCGTCACAATAACACTTCAGCCTGTCATGTCGTTCCCATTCCCCACATCGATTCAGACACGATCTACTGGAATTCAACTCACATCCCGCAAGAAACTTTTCAGTAAACGTGGCGTTTAGTTCTCCCGCGAGTTGCAGGAAGCTTGTGTTCTTATTTTCGTAGTCGATAACAATGTCCTCTGAATGAACAGAAGAAGATGTAGTGAAAAGAAAAAAAATTGTACTCTAAACAAATTAGGTTTAAGGGGATTACAGTAAATTGGTTGGTGGGTAGTGAAAAAATGGGAAAGAGGTTTGAAGAGGGGAATAAGTTGAAGAAAAGCGCAGGCTAAGTTGCGACGTACCCTTTAGGGCAAACTAAATTGCAAGTAATCTCTCAGCGCAGGCTAAGTTGCGACGTACCCTTTAGGGCAAACTAAATTCCCACGTAATCTCTCAGCGCAGGCTAAGTTGCGACGTACCCTTTAACGCAAACTAAATTGCAACGTAATCTCTCAGCGCAGGCTAAGTTGCGACGTACCCTTTAGGGCAAACTAAATTGCAACGTAATCTCTCAACGCAGGCTAAGTTGCGACGTACCCTTTAACGCAAACTAAATTGCAACGTAATCTCTCAACGCAGGCTAAGTTGCAACGTACCCTTTAGGGCAAACTAAATTGCAACGTAATCTCTCAGCGCAGGCTAAGTTGCAACGTACCCTTTAGCGCAAAGTAAATTGCACCGTAATCTCTCTCGAGGCTTCTTTCATCGTTTACTTTGAGAATTCCGTTTTCCGAAAGAAAGACCAAACAAGAGGAGCGTGCAATTTTTTTCACATTTGAGTGACCGAACGTGAAGGGTATTCGGTGTTTGATGAACCAATTAGAAAGCGCTAAAAGTGCTATTCACTCCTTTGGTAATGGTAATTATGGATATCCGTTAAAGTGTTTTTAATTTTAAAAGTAATTTTAATTTTCTTTGTTATGTAAAGTAAACTGCTTTCCTTTTATATAGACATTAATTTGGCCTAGGCACTGATAAAATAATCAACTGTAAAAGATTTTATAACACGTCGTAACTTTGATACATCAAAACAGGTAATGTGTTAAGAGGTTTTTAAAATCAATATTTAATGCTTACCT
>JAOCPT020571133.1:0-10749 GCA_026546935.2 Palythoa grandiflora | reverse complement strand
TGTGTGACCTTCTTTTCCGCCAAAGTTGACTCAGCTTTCCATCCTCCCGAGGTCGGCAAAATGAGTACCAGCTTCTGGTGAGGGCTAACCTGCGACAGATTAGTGTTTCGTCCAGGGGTAGTCAATGACTCTCATCTGCTTAACATTATAGAAACTGGAGATAAGCACCGGCTCCATGGGCCACGTAGGCTTGTAAAATGCTTTAGCTTTAGCTAAGCTGGTTTTCACTGATCACCAAAGGCTGTGTTCTATTGAAATCAACCATTTCAACCTAAACTGGTTTTCGTTTGTTAGGTTGAAAGTTCCCAATAAAACATTTTTAAACCATCTTTGGTTGATGACTCCAAAAAACCAAATGAAACGTTTTTTCCAATAAAACACCAAAAACTCAACCAACCAAGGTTGGTTGATTCCAGTAGAACATGACCTAAGTCATCCAAGCAAAGGTATTGGAGTGGACTGGTTAGGACATTTTAGCAAACCACAAAGAAGATTACAATGTTTCTTTGTTTCATGTTGTGTGCACGGTCACGATTTTAATCTTCTGTTCTAGGTGTGATGCTTCGTTGATCTATCGTTCGTTTGCTCAATTACTTCTCAAAGCCTTTTGTTATCTGTGCACGGTCAACACCATATTTCAATTGGGAAAAGGAGAACAAAAACATATAACAAGAAAGTCATCAGGTGTCCTAACCGGTTTACTCTACAGTACTAACTATGGTCCAAGGGTATATTTCTTTCAGCTGAACAAAGAAAACCCAACTAACTTGGTTGATCCCCTAAAATATGTTCTAAAACGAGTTGTGACCAACCTGTTAATGAAATCAAGTGCTTGTGTCTTAAGCTGTACTGCAGTGTGCATATCAGCAAGGATGAGAATGTCACAGACGTTGTCTACTGTTAGATTGGAACACAAGGCCTCTTCACACATCACCTTTAATCTGTCTAAGTCATACTGCAATCAAAACAAAAAACATTATTACGAGGTCAGTATGAAAGACTGAGGGCAAAATAATCTCCAATACTGAGCAAATGATCACGTTAAGATTTTTATTTAATGGCTCATCATTAAAATTTGTTTCATTGAGAAAGCACCTATTTATTTATTTTATTGAAGAAATGAGCTGAAATGTTTATTAATATTCTTTAGGAGCTAATTTGTTTTGTAAGGTTATTTCTCTCAGTACTTACATCTTTTAAAACTTGTCTAGGATCAGTAGCATTGTTAAAATCTTCCATGTTAGTGATTTCCAGAGGAATTTAGTAAAACGTTTTTGACATTGTTTGAGTTTTTGAAGTCTGCTGCAGAGAAAAGTCTGTAAGTTATTATGGACTCAAGTTTTAGCCAATCAGATTGCATGAAATTTGGTTAATGATCTAAAATCAGCACTGCCATAAAATAAATACTAGTTATGCAATACTTTTGAGTGGTATAACATGGAATATGCCATGCTTCACTTGTATTGTCCATATCATACACACGAGCCTTAAGGCAAGTGTGTGGCGAGTGTGTACACGAAAAAAAAGTGTTAAGTGTCATTTTCCATAGTATCCCATGAGAAAGCAGTGTTAGAAATACTTTTTTTCAGTATTCTGCAATATTGCAGAAGGTCAAAATTTTGTTCTGCAATTTGGAATTTCGTTCTGCAAATACACCAGCCTCCATATTGTAACCTTATCAACCTAATTATACCTATATTAATTCAACAACCTTGAATCATGAGCTTGATTTTTCAGTATTCTGCAATATTGCAGAATGTCAAAATTTTCTTCTGCAATCTTGAAAATCTTTCTCCAAATTGCACAATGCAGAGGCTTATTTCGAACACTGGAAAGTCTTGTATACCATAACTAATTTATCCCATGCCCACATCTTCGAAATTTCTTCAAAAATTACCGGAGATGTATGAAAATCTTTGCTATCTCTGGAACACTTGGAAATCTTCCGAAATGGTTTAAAATCGTTTCTAAGGCATTATGACTTTTGAAAATTTTCGGTGATATTTGGAAGTGTTCAAAAATCTTTGGAAGTTCTTGAAATTCTTCAAAAATGGTTAGAAAACGTTTCTAAGGCATTCTTTAAAGACTTTTCAATTTTTCGGAAAATCTTTGGAAGTGTTTGGAAATGGTCAGAAATGATTGGAATTATTCTGAAACATTTGTGAGAGTTGATAATTATTTAATGCATTAATCAATTACTAATTAAAAATTGAACCCATGTTATTGAGCATAGTTTTGTCATCCAAGTAATGAAGGGAAAGTTGAGTGGAATACAACCCATTGCATAACTGCAGAATCTGCAACAATGCTGGCCTCTGGTTGGCTGTATTTTTCAAGGGATGGGATAAAGTATCATATTATACCTTGTCGGCTGCAGCAAGCAAGTCATCGGCCATTCCCTGTAGCTGTGGAGTTGTTCCAGTATAAATGAAACGCAGTAACTCTTGGAACACGTCTGGATCAATATCAGAAATCTCTACCCTTCCTTTTCTACTTTCTTCCATTTCATGTTCAAACATCGCACCAAAAACTGGTGACCGTGTTGCAAGAATAGCCTTGTGTGCTTTAAATTCTCTGCCCCCTGCACACAGACACACATCACTAAATAGTCCAGAGTCTAAGAGATTTCCAAAGTGGTTTGGAAGTTTACATTCTGGTACTTTCAAACTCGATGTACTTGATGAGCCCGACACATTTACAGAATCACCTTCAACACTAACCTGGAGAATGAAAAAATTGAAAAAATTACAGGCTGTGACTCTGTCTGCTTCTGTCAAAATAAATGCAACTTAATATAGTGAAATTCAATGCTACTTTGCTGTTGACAAAACATGATAAACAGCCTCGGAAGGTTTTGTGCCAAAATTTGGAATATTTAATTGCCATTTCTGGTTTTATTTTGTCCTTAAATAAACACTGTCTGAACTAAACTTTAGTCGACTGGACATGACGACTCACTGGTTACCTTCTTGAAATTAACTTGAGTCTGATGGGGAAGAGGAGGGAGGGGTGTGGGTGTGGGAGGGTTGGTAGTTTTTCTGGGCATTTTTTTTCCTTCAGCCAAATCTTTGCCAGTCCTTTTTAAGGCCCTGTTACACGAGGCAATTTTTTCAGCAACTTGCAATGCCACTGCATTGCAAGTTGCTGACAAAAGTGCGCGTGTAACATCTCTCTCTGCAACTTGCAATGCAACGTTGCAAGTTGCAGAAAAAGTTGAACAACCTTCTACTTTTCGCAACGTTGCAAAGCCAGTTGCAGCGTGTAACATGTACTGAGCAACCTGCTTCGCAACGCCAATGTCGCAATCCAGGTGAAGAGCCAATCAAATCTTTTCATAAACATGACTACCGCTGATTTATCTTGTTTTATCGCAGGAAACGAACAAGATCATTTCGAGTAGCAAAAAAAATTGCCCTCGTCTGACATCTTACAGCTACTTGCAATTTTTCATTATCGTCAGCATTGCACTGCAAGTTGCTGAAAAAATTGCCTCGTGTAGCAGGGCCTTTAATGTTCATCCAGTTCTGACTGTTATCATTACTTGTGATTAAACAAATTGGTTTCGCGTTTTGCGCTCATCAAATTTTTGTTAATGACGCGTACTGATAACAGACCGGGACGAACACAAAGTCCAATTACCATTATTTAGAAACTATAACTACTGAGTCACAAGTATTCTTCACAACATTCGGAAAGCAAAGTTCCACTGGTATATTTTTCACAAAAATCCACCTGGATTTTAACGCTTCAATCCATGATCGTAAATCTACACGCAGATTTAAAAACGAACAGTCTAAATGGTGAATAAACGATAAAAAAACTACTTTATTTTTACTTGAAATTCGTTTCGAACGCCACTGATTTGGTCTGACTGAAAACTTGCTTCCACATAACGCTTACCAGAGCGTTTAGACTTCAGAGTTATAGTAACAGATGCCTGCTTGCCTGGTCCAACAGCTTTCCTAGGAAACAAGGAAAAGCCGCATTTGGTATTTTTGGGTCAGATTCTTAACTTAGAATAATGAACTAATTTTCAGCTATAAAAGATAAGATTATAAAATTATCAAGGCTGTAAAGTTTAAAACATGAGTTTTAAAAACACCAAGTGTTTTCGACTAAAATTGTCATCTTCAGGGCTTCTTTTGCCGCTAAAGGTTTAAAACCTGGAGTTTCCAATGGCAAATGTAGGGCTACCGAGTGTTGTGAATTGTGCATGGACATAAAAGCCAGATTTAATTTCAATAAATTGTCTTCCTATGCTCCAAAAAACGAACATCGTGTTCAGAGACGCGAAATGAAATACCAACAAGTCCTTTCCCAATGCAAACACGTCATTTCCGAGATACTATGGGAACCTGAAACAGCGAACTGAACTTGGAAACGAAAAAGTAAATTTGGGATCGGAACAGACAGACAGGCAGGCCAAGAAAGACAAAAAAACTACAATATATCCAAAGAATTTTTTTTTCTCAGAAATCAAGGCAAGCCCTAAGCAGATATTCTACACGCGGCAGAGATGGACCAAATTTGCAAAAAAAACCTTCAAAATTGAGCGCAAGGGGATCGAGTGGATGGGGACAGACCAATTTGCTCAACTCTGTCTCCAATATCAAACTTAAGGAAACAAAATTAGCGTTGCTGATTCGTTTATACTCGTCAGCAGTTTTATAGTCTTAAGTTACGCCCATGGGGAACAGGAAAAACTGAAAGGTTGTGGAAGCCTTTTTCATTGCAGCGTATAATCCGTCATTGAACAAAAAAATGCAAACAAAGTCCTTGTTTTTGAGTGTTTGAAAACCCAGTAAAACACAAAGCCCGAGTTTTTCAAATGACTTCTCAAACAAATACAATTGTTTTTATCAATACAGGTTGTTTAATTGTAATCTTTGTCAGAATTTTCTGACACTCACTTGTAAGATTTTTGTGTTTTTCACAACACTCCTTGTAATTATTTTTCATTGATATTTGCCGCTTCATCAGGGTCGTTTTACCGAATCGAAACTCCGCTTTGGTACTTTGCGTCGTCATAAAACGAAGAATGATGCGAGGCAAGAAAACAGATTCCAAGGCAAGCAAGAATAGAAAAAAACGGTAGAAGAGGAAGGTCAGCCGGAAAAATTTTTGGGATTTTGGTCTTTTGGAAAGGATAAAGCTAGGTTGCTGGTAAGTTTTGTCTACTTTGCACTGCGAAAAATTGATTGTTTCAGTTCCGTGTAGGTGTACACAGACGTTCATAACTAATTTTAGAACTTGCTTTAAGGAAATGATTTTCAAAAATTGTCAAGAGATAGCTAATATTTAGAAGACCCGCCGTGCGCTGTTGTACAATTGCATGATGTGGGAGAAACGCACGATTCTTGTTTCGTTGAGTTGTACCGGAAAACGTGGTTTTTATTTGATTGCAGTATAGGTATAGTGTTAACTCCCTCAATCGCATTGTTAACGCAGATTAAGAAATATTTTGTACATGTGTTTCAAGTTGTTTGAAACAAATATGTTTTTAGAACTCGTGTTCATTGGGTTTCTAAATCCCATCTGATCATAATAATGATTTCTGATTGGCTAACCAAATCAGGAATTATTAATGAGTTTGAGAACATAATTAGAAAACCATAATAGAGATTCCTAACCAGGAAAATATTTTCAGTACCATAAAGTTAAGAAAATAAAACAGGTGGTTCCTATAATGAGTCGTTCAAGATTGCATTTGGTCGGATACACCTTCCGCTTTATTTACTGTACCATTTTCGACTTACTTGATTTGTTTTTCAATGGCGTGTGGTTCCATTCTAGAGCACTCAATAAGAAAGACGCAATTGGTGAGTTTGAATGGCAGTGGGTTGGTAAACTCGAAAGTCATGTCGAACTCCTCGTTTTCCTCTATATCCTCATCAGTCGAAAACTGCAAAAAATGAAACCAAAATTAGTATTTCTTTCTTCAACATAGAATCTTGATCGCCGTCAACAGCAATAGCAACATCAACATTCGCATCCACTTACATTCACATATTATTTACGTTTACATCCACATCCATATTAACATTTGTATTTATATCTTCATTTTCTTTCACATCTACCATACACATCCATATTAACATCTGCATTATTATTGGGATATTACTCAAAAATTCTTAGCTCAATCCTTACACATCCCAGCCACATTCTTATTTACATTTCTATCTACATCCACATTGACATTTGCACCCATTTCTTCATTTTCTTTCACATCTACAACTACATACACATCCATATTAACATCCACAACCACATCCTTATTCACATTCTAATTTACACATTTATCTACGTACACATATTAACATCCTGTTGACATCCAAATCCGCATCCACATCAGCAACCCGTCTACATACATATTAACATCCTATTAACACCTATAACAACATCCTCATCCACATTCGTATAAAACATTTACATCTAGACCTACAACTACATCCTCATCCTCACTCTTATTCACATTGAAACTCTACATTCACATTAACATCCTATAAACATTTACAACTACATCCTCATCCACATTCATATTTACAACTATATATAGACCTATACATTAACATCCTTTTAACGTCTACACTACATCCTCATCCATACTTTTATTTACATCTTCATCGAGATTAACATCCTTTTAACACCTACAACTAAATCCTCATCCACACTCTTATTTACATTTAAATTAACATCCTGTAAACATTTACAACCACATCCTCATCCACATTCTTATTTACAACTACCTATACATTAACATCCTTTTAACATTTACACTACATCATCATCCACATTTTTGTTTACATCTTCATCGATACCAATAAATTAATATCCTTTTAACACTTACAACTACTTCCTCATTCACAATCTTACTTACATTTACGTCTACATACACATTAACATCCTTACATCCTTTTAACACCTACAACTAAATCCTCATCCACACTCTTACTTGCATTTACATCTAGACCTATACATTAACATCCTTTAACACCTACAACTACATTCTCTTCCACATTCTTATTTACATCTACATCTAGACTTATACATTAATATCCTTTTAACACCAACTAAATCCTCATCCACACTCGTATTTACATTTACATCTACATACACATTAATATCCAATTAACATCCATAACCACATCCTTATCCACATTCCCATTCCATTTCCATCTACATTTACCTACATATTAACGTTCTATTAACATCTGCATCTACATCCACATTAACCGAAACCTTTTCAAACCCGTGCGTCCTGTCAAAAATATGTTTTAGTTATTTAAAACACAAATATACCATGTGTTTACTTACAAAACCATCCAGTTCTGGTTTTTCAAAATCAACTGTTTCCATAGTGGCAAACGACTGATTGTTTTCCAACACTTTGCACTTGAAGAAAGCCTTGATGCAACTTTCAGAAGCCAACAGTTTGTAATAATCTCCTGCCGTGATGCACACAGTAATTTCTTTTTCTGTTTTGGTTAAAAAAAAACATCAAAATAAGCTCAAAAAGGCATCATTCCAAGCAGATTGCGACTTCGACTACAACTACAACTGCCAATATACTACAACTACTACTACTACTACTACTACTACTACTACTACTACAACTACCACTGCCAATATACTACAACTACTACTACTACTCCTACCACAACTACTGCTACTATTATTACTATTACTGACTACTGTCTACTACTACTACAACTACTGTCACTACTACTACTACTACTACTACTACTACTACTAATACCACTATTACTAGGACCCTCACTACCAGCTATAGGCATACACTATTTCAAAAAGTTTAATTCAATCTTAAATAATTTGAATGTAAGAAATAGATAATAATTTACTAGACTCATTTTATGCACCATATGATTTGCTGCACTATATAAGATTCCATTAACATTGTTTATTTATTTATCATTATTATTATTATTATTGTTGTTGTTGTTGTTTTTGGGGAGCCCGCTCAACTGCGATTCAGATACTCCTATGGTTACCTGGATCTATTATTCAACTGTTTTATATACCTATCAACGTTATGCTTCTAAAAAGAAGGGTCGGGCACAAACAGGGAGGGGTGGGGAAGGAGGGAGGGGTTGACACAACTAGTTATCCCGAAGGAGTGGCAGTAGCACAGGTGTTGGCCATTACTGTATTATAAAACATTTGAAAAGATTGTCACACATTTTGGATGTTTTGGCTTGAAATCCTGTTCCCAGGAGGAGATGTTGACAAACATCATACATTCTGCTGTAAAATGAAAACGCATCACCTCATTCCCCCCCTCCCGCACTCTCCACGAGAAAAACATTTTATAAAACATTTGAAAAGATTGCCACACATTTTGGATATTTTTTTAGTTGAAATTCCATTCCCAGGAGGAGATGTTGACAAATTAACATTCTCTCCCCTCCCGCACTCCCTACTAGAAAAACACAGGGTTGCCACTATTTACTGGATGTGAAATTCAAGAACTTTTTCAGGACTTTCCAGCACCTTTTTAAGCAAATCCAGGACCTTCTACATAGAATAAAACTTGAATTCTTTACGCATTTCGTTCAAATATCAGTCCAACAATACACATACTATATTAACAAGCTTTAGAAGATTTGTTTCTGGACAAAAATCAAGCCTCCCGCTGTCGCGGTTTTTGTTTTACAACATTTTCACATGAAAAATATTTTAACAGAAAGCTTATTTTTATTAATTTTGGAAGTTCATTCCAGGATTTTCAAGGACCATGACCCAAATTCAAGGACTTTCCAGGGCCTGGAATTTATTTTTCAGAATTCCAGGACTTTCCAGGATTTTCAAGGACCGTGGTAGCCCTGAAAACATTTTAAGTTATCTAAAGTTAACAAGTGCAGACACACAACCTTGTCCTTTATTCAGGGAAACTGTATCTCGTTGAGGTTCTTTAACATCTTGCGATACAATCCCGGTGTAGAAGGCTGCTTTGATCGTTATGGTACTCTCCACCGTTCGCACCTCTTTGGAATTGTTTTTCATCAGAAGTTTTAGGTTGATATCGTCCCCAATTTGGACACAGTCATTTACCTCAACATTAAAAGCCACATCCTCTTTCTCGGGAGGTCCATAGATATCTTCGTCTCTTCGTGAGCTGAACTTATTGGCGCGATAAGTTACTTCTCGTTCTTCATATGAACCTAAAAATGTAAAATAATAAACAACTATTGGACGCCTTCGACAAATAATGACAGTGGGTGCCACTGACAAATGACAATATTTCCAATGAAAACTTGACTTCCAAATTAAACTGCTTAGGAAATTGAGCACTAAAATTTTTGAAACGCTAAACAAATTTAAGTGCAAACACCTGAGCTACGTTTCTTACTAAAAAAATGAGTGTACTGTACCGCAGTATCCATAAATTTTAAAATCACAAAAAAAACATTTACTATTACTACTACTACGATTACAAAGAATTAAGTTATAGTGACGTTATATGTATTAAGTGTACTTTGCATTGTTTTAGAGATTTACACTCGCGTTTTTACTATAATTACTACGCCTATTGAGGGCTCCGATGGGACGCTGTGAAATTCCGTTTCTCGACTACAAGCAAGGGAAAGAGGGAACCATATTTGACGACATAAATCTATTGACTTTTTAATGAGGCAAATAATCCTTAATTTCTTTTTCTTTTTCCTACGCAAGAATATGGAATATGGCATTCTTGCACAGCGCTCCTTATGGACTTTTGGGCATGGATTTCATTTATGGGCTGCGATCGCAATCCACAAATGAAATCCACAAATGACATAAATCTATAGACTTTTTAATGAGTTGCATTTGGAAAACAGGAAGAAAGGAAGACCTAAAACGACCTGGCAAAGAACAGTGGATAGAGAGAGAGAGGAAGGAAACAGGATGGCAGTCATGGAAAGAGGCAAGAGCTACTGCAGACAATAGAGAGAAGTGGAAACATTCTGCGGAGGCCTTATGCGCCATGAGACGTATAGAAGATAGGTAACATATGGCAAACAATCTTAAATAATTTCTTTTTTTTTTTTCTCCGCGAGAAAATGGAATATAGCATTCTTGCACAATGCTCCTTATATATATGGGCTTTTAGGCATGGATTTCATTTATGGGCTGCGATCGCAATCCACAAATGAAATCCCGCCCATAAACGAAATCAATTATCATCGAATTTTTTTATAATAGATAATTACAACTGTGACAAGCAACGAGTAATTTATGTACAATATTATTCAAAACCGTCAAATAGAAAGACGCATATTGACGGGATTTCATTTTATGGGTAGGTGTTTCATTTGTCGGCCGAACACACTTTGCAAAATTGGTGTAAGAAAAGGAGAAAACGTGTTTACCTTCAGGAAACTTGTAATCATCAGTCAGGTCTTTGCGAAGATTGCTGCCAACCGCTTTTGTGCTGATGCATCTACCGACTCTCCTCCTTTCAATGTGACATACTTTCATCTCTCCCTCTTCATCCACTTCCCAATAGACTTGGTCTCCATTGACCTCGGCATATATGAAGCGGCCATCGTACGGGATGTAAACGTCCCCATTCTTGATGGCTTTGACAGGACATGGACCACAGCGAAAGACACCTGACATTTGTTATAAACGCTTTTTAAAAACAACTACACGCTTTTTTTATAAGAAAAACCAGTTTATAAGAACAACGAGGCTCAAATTTGCCAAAATTTGAGAACAATTTAAGAACAAGCTCAGGCTGAGGCTTGATAA
>JAOCPT020571095.1:0-10750 GCA_026546935.2 Palythoa grandiflora | reverse complement strand
CCCCCTTCCTCTGTCAGTGCTCCGTTTTACGGGTATTTAAATTAAAGCTAATCGGATTAAAGGAATGTTGGATTCACTGCAGAGAACCCAACTGAGGACCTTCAACACATAAGACAACGCACTTACCAACTGTGCAACTCATGCTGCTATGTACTCCTCTAAAACAAATTATATGAAACCTTCCACCCATTTTATAACTTATGCCACATATATAAGTTTCTGCAGGGAAGGACAGTACACATTGCACCTCATACTATATCTCTGTGAAGACTAATACTTATTAGCCCTGTCTTCAAGGGTAATAAATTACTTCTATTATTGTTCCTAAATACACTGCTTACCCGGGACATCAGAATCATAAACCCAACAACAAAAGTTCTGAAGCCCTCAAGAGTGTCTCCAACAAGTGCCATGTCACAAAAATGGCTTTCCTCACATGCTCGTAGTTGCGAGTTCAGGAAGTTCACAAAATGCCGAAGTTCCGCCCAGGATGGATCGTGCATTCCACAGTGTCTGTATTAGAGTAAATGGAAGGAAATTAGAACTCAAATAAAGTAAAAGCATTCAAACTAAATTTCATCGTTCACCAATGTCCAAATTTTGTTGGGAGAATAGTATTCTAATAATATCAATGATGATGATGATATGATGATGATGATGGCATGATGATGATGATGATGATGGCATGATGATGATGATGATTATGATGATGGCAATGATCTCA
This sequence comes from Palythoa grandiflora, assembly GCA_026546935.2. Lineage (NCBI taxonomy): Eukaryota > Metazoa > Cnidaria > Anthozoa > Zoantharia > Sphenopidae > Palythoa > Palythoa grandiflora. The sequence goes on along the minus strand of JAOCPT020571095.1, from coordinate 10,026 downwards.
AATTTCGAAGGAATTCAACTCAACGAGGTCGAACTGACAGCATGTACAGGCGCCACAAGCTGCAGCCAAATGGTATAAGTTTTTCGGCCAGAAATTGTTAGATGGAGGGAAACTGGAGTATCAGAGGAATAATATGTCAATAGTTATAAAATACTATTAAAAGTAATAATAATAACGATTATTTATTGCAGCTTTCCTAAAACGAAGATCAACAAGGAACTATAAAATTCAGCTCTAAATATAACCTCACAAAAAGTCAAAAGGTTCAAATTATTATGAAATTAACTTTTATTAATTTTTTCCCTGCACATGATATTTAATGGTTATCCTACAGCACAGTATTACAGCCAATAACGATAATCCTTTTTAAAGAAGAATACAAAAGATACCTTATCAGCATCTCCAAACACTCGCTGTGGTCACCTAGTATTTGCCCCAGTACGAAGTTAAAGTTGTCCAAACTCTGACCTGCCTCAAACAGTTTTAGATACTGAAAGGCGCGCTGAACGTTGGCGGTCCGAAACTCGTAGTCATCAAAGAGAGGATTGAGGCCTTGTGCTCCTGCAAAAATTATTCCACAATAGCAATTTGAACATTATATCCTGATGTATCAATACGGTAAGAAGACTCGTAGATACTGGCGTTAATAAAGATATTTGAGCATCAGTTCTAATCATACACAAGTCGCAGTCGCAATCTTAATCGCTGTTCTAATTCATCGGCAGAAGGCAAGCCGTACCCACAATCATAGTCCTCACAACAGTAATGAGCACGTAGCGTACAATGACTAACATTTAGATTTTATTTAGATGACGTGCTCCACGGGAGTAATTGCAGGCTTCATTAAAACTGTTATCATCACCATAAAACAATTTCGCCTATCGGAGATTTGGGCGCTTGTTAGCTCTTTCCACACAATTATATTTTACCTTCGCTTTTAATAAACTGGTTTTCAATTTTCTTCTTAAACAGACACAGAAGCTTGATTTTGATTACACTTGATCAAACACAGTTCTATCAGTTCTACTTAATTACCATCACACAGCTGCTTTTTAATTTTTAATTTTTGAAATTACTGAGAAACTGATCCTTGCTTTGTTAAGCACCTTTTTGCTATCTGCATTCCACAAGTTGAACACTTTTAGCGTGACTGTAATTTATATTCTAGTTCCTTTGTATTCTTTTGTGTTGTTTGCTCAAATTTTATTATTATTTGCACTTCGTGATTTGAACACTTTTAACGTGTCTATGTTAGTTCCTTTGTGATCCACAGGTCCCTTGTGGCATATTTCAGTATAATTATACTCTCGATTATTTTATCCATACAACCTGATGAGGATCACAGACTTGGTCAAAAATTTGTACTATACGTTTTGAATAGATCAGATTTATATTCATTCATACAATTTTAAACCTGATTTTAACTGATCGCCCTACGTACATCTCTATTAGATATGGCTCACATCTGGTGTTTAGTTTACAAGTATGTTTCTCTTTTATTCTCCGATTCTCCTCAGCTCGGCTAGTAAGTTATGTACATCATATCTCATCTCCGCCGCAGCTAAGAGACACAACACCTCTCTTAGTATGTGAGCTGTTTGTATGTATGTGTGTTCTTTGCCAATTAAAAAAAATCATGATACCAAAAATGATAAGCCAATAAGAAGTTACCTTGGATAGGCTGATGTCGCATCACTTCTAAGGTTTTCTCAGGAGTGCTGCACTTGATGGTCGGAAAATACTGGAAAAACGCCACACTTTGACTTTGTCTAAGCTTTGAATGACGAATAGGCTAGTAAAATAAACAACGTTTTCAGTACATTTCACTCTCATTATTTGATTATGTTAATTACGTTGTTGAAGAAAAATTATAAATTTTCAGGATTTGCAGGGCATCGAAAAACCCGAGGGTTTTAGGGGATTTCCAGACCTTGTACGAACCTCGAACTGACGTAACTAAAACTCACCCCAGTGTCCCCACTGCTGGCAGATGCTGGTAGTCCCCTGGCGCCAGTAGATCTTGGTACATTTAATGGATGGACATCAGTGATTTCTACAACGTATAAATCACAAGGTCGCTTGCGCCACACTTGGCCTCGTGTATCGGTCAACGTTCCCAGGATCAACAAGTTGAACAGGAAAGAGTCAAGGCCATTTGATACCTAGAAATCAAAACGTGAAGGCACAAATCACAAGTATTACACAACCAACGTGATGTTGGAGCTGAAGTCTTTATTTGTGAATAGAATAAATTGGTTCGAAATATAAATATTGAGGCACAAATCTTGTCAGGGTTCTCTTTGCCAAAAATAAGAAAAAAAAACTCTTGTATGTTTCGACGAGAAAGAATAGCTTGCAGGCGGTTTAACAAATAATAATTAACACGAACAATTTTAGCTCTGATTAACACAAAAATATCATCTTATTGGCTTTTGTTCTTCAAAACCTCAAGTCAAAATTTTAAATGCAAAAACGATTGTTCTTTTAAAAAAAGAAATCATTGTTAAGTATCTAATATTTCTAATATTTTTACCAGGATAAAATAAATATGTGGGTCTCAGTATCAATATCTACAGTGGTCATAGAATCAAAATAATTCGAGAAGGTTCAAGAGATTTTTCCAAGATACTACATAAAAGAAATTTATGGGAGAGGTACAGGCGGGTGTAGTGGAATACTGCTAAACTATAACACTGAAACTTTCTTTTTAATGGGAATTAAAGACCAAGCCAATCCTTCATGGTCTACTATGAAAATGAACCTGGCCAGTTGAAACTAAGTATTGTCAACCTACCGATGGTGAAATATCCAGATGGAAGATTCTGGACAACGGAACGTTTGGAAGCAGTGCGCGGGGATTAAGGGCTTCTACGACTGCTGATTGGTTGACTGTTTTGCCGTGAATCGGGACAGTAACACACAATGGCTCCTCAGTACCCAGTAATTTAAGTTGCCGGCTCACAATGTCATTGTTAAGGAAGCTTTCCAGCTGTTGACCAAGTCTTCGCACTACAAGACTCTTGCCACATCCCGATCGATCTGAGACTACAAACCGCACAGATACCCTGAAAATGAATTTGAATCCTCAGCAAATGACCAATATAGTCTTTAGACAAAGTTCTAAAAATGGAAATGATTCATACTACACTTAGTTTGCCCTCAATTTGGGAATGGCGTCGAAGAGAGAATGTAACAAAGTACAAAATTGGAATGACTTCACCCCTAGTGTGTCAGCCCTTACACGAGATGATGTGAAGGCGTAAACCTAATGTAGATTTCAAAGGAAAGGCAGCACCCCTTTTCAACTTTTGATGCACTCAATGATTCACGAAGGTTCAATGCAACTGACTTAGAGACCTCTGTCTTTTGTATATTGGTTGTTTTACTTGTAAGGTTGTAACTGCATTAAAAGTAGGTGATTTAAATTATGGGGCAACAATTTTATAAGAAAACGCACTTACTTTTCTTTATCGACTGCAGAAGCTGGTGTCCAAGGAAGTTTTTTCCCATAAAAGTTACCCTGTTGTGGACAAAATGACTTCTGGAACTGTCTTTTCAGATAATCCTGAATTTCACTTGTAGCTGGACAATGAGGTGCGGACGCAATGCGATACTGATCCAGTGCTGCAACGATGTGAGCACGATCCTCATTTTCACTGCTACAAATTACCACAAGACCATAACCTGCAAAGGGATAAAAATTAGTTTGACAATGTAAAGATATTCAGAATTGCTCTAAGAGGGAACCTCTTGCTCAAAAAACAGCAAATGGATCAAAAACAAAATCCGACGAGGCACTGATAAATCAACCTTCATCTAGTACAGCTAAAGCAAAATCATTTGATTGTTTCCACAAATCGATTGCATCCTTTCAGAAGGAACGTTTGCATTCATAGATTTCGTCATCTACAAACTGACAACAAACCTTCGTTTTGATTGATCCCTGTCTCTTGCATAAGTAGGTTGAGCCTATCAGCCGCTTGCTGACTGACACTATAATCCACAAGGTCAGCGTTCACCAAACAGAACAGTCTTCGTTCTCGGTCACCCAAAGCGCGACGCCACAGTAACTCGATCTATTAAAACATCCAAAATAACACTGTCACACATTTCATACTATATCCAGCTTTTGTAAAACAGATAGTTAGAATGTAGATTTTACTAGATGACAGAAAATGGACATCTTAACACCCTTTAATTCTGGTTAATAGTGATTTTGTGCTGAAGCTGAATATTCACTCCATAGGAATTTACCGTTGGGTTTATCTACCAATCTAAACACCAGTCCCATGTAAAAGTAAAACCATCACGATTTAAAAATAGCAGCAAATACATATGAAACAATTATCAGAAAACATTAAATAACATCACATGTATAAATTATTAATCTCATCATCATCATTGTTGAATATTTAATATTTTTTCAGATAACACTTAGTTTATTAGACAGCTATCATCATATTGACTTCTCAAATTATCATCAAGGTCAAAGGTGGCTCACTTCTTCAGCTGACGTTTCACCGGTGCAGATGAGAACTTCTTCGGGACTTGGAAGCGACTGATTGCCATCTTGAATATACAGTGCCAAAACCGTTGGAAGAATGTCGTCTACAAATAAGTATCCAAAAAGTACATTAAGCATTGACTGAAAAACTAGAGTTATGAAAATGCAAAATATTTTATAATATGTTCAAAATGTATACAGTACTAAAACAACGGTACGAACGAATCAAACGGTAATAGTGATAGAAAACACTAATAAAAAATTACTGGGGTCGAATTACCCATTAGCCGCTACCAGATTTCTTTCCAGGCTACCAGATTGACTCATAAATTGCGGTAGCCTGGAAGCCTGAGACTATCTGATTTCTCCCCCGGCTACCAGGTTGAGTCATAAATTGTGGTAGCTTGGGAGTCAGAGACTATCTGATTTTTCCCAAAGTTACTAGGTTGAGTCATAAATTGTGGTAGCCTGGGAGTCAGAGACTATCTGATTTCTCTCCAGGCTACCAGGTTGAGTCATAAATTGTGGTAGCCTGGGAGTCAGAGACTATCTGATTTCTCTCCAGGCTACCAGGTTGAGTCATTCGGGAGCCTAACTGTGTCTCAACTGCATTAAAAAGTGCGTCATATTAAATGAAAGGTAAAACTTGCTGTTCTTTCTGAAACCTGAAATTAAAAGTTGTAGAACGAAGAATTTCCTCGCGATGTCACCAATTTTCTCCAACAGGAAATTTTGTACTGTGTAACATGAAGTGCCTTGCCGCGTAGTGACATAGTTCTTACTTAACTACTTTGTAACCGCTATTAATGTTGATTTGAGGCTACTATTATATTTGAATTGGTTCCTAAAAATTGTTCTTTGGTGCCCGTTAGGCTCCCGAACCTTTGCTTTCATTTCGAAACCTGAAATAAATGCATCACAAAATATTTTACAGATACATGTTAAAGTAGAAAGGAAAAGGAGAGCACATTACAAAGTGAAACGCAATCGAAAAAAGCAAAGAAATGCTCAAAAATATCTAAGGTATAACTGGCTTCTTTTTTTGGTTCTTGAAACACATTGCTAATGGTTAGCGAGAAAACTGATGCATAGTTTTTGTTGACCGTATAAAATTATGTGTAGATGATTTCTCACCTTTTGGCACTAGCACAAGATTAGGTCTGTCTCGCTTCAAATAACGTGGAAACCGTCTTGGAGATTTGTTTGGACCTTTCACCAAATATAACATCATGTTAGTTTTGCAAAAAGACGTCAATATCAAGATTTATTTCTATTTGATACTTGTATTTTCCGTTTTTGGTTATATGCCCTTTTGATTTCTTGATCACCAAAAAGCCCCACAGGGGAGTGTTCAATAAAGTATCACTCAATAAAATGTAGTCTGAAAAAAGCATGTGTATGATAGGGTGGTAGGTACTACATACTCAGATTGCAAAACCTACTCAGTGTTAGATGCTAAGACACAATTAAGTAATTTGTGTTCTATAATATTCGTTATTTTTTCTCTGCTTTTGGTCTAAGAAACGATTTATTAATTATCTTATTAATTAATTAGTTATCTGAAAAACAGTAAGTTTGTTAGTATTAGTCAGGGGACACTCGGCTGTAAACTTATTGTAAAAAATGAAGAAATAAAGATACCAAAAGAAAAAAAAAAGAAAAAAGATAGTCAGCTTAGAGTTACCTTTCTTTTCTTTAAATTTATCATATCATTTGAAAAAGTGTAAACTCGTCACTTCGCCAATATGTATAAAAATTTCGTCATGCCAATAAAGCAATTTGTCACTGTTACTACTTTAGTTGAAACAAACGGAAGGAAGGATTTAGTTTCAGCTTAATTTGACTGTGATTAAATAACTAGAGTTTGTAATCATGTTTTATTGACTGAGTGTTTCGAAAAGTACGTTTTTAGTTTATTCTCATTTGACTTTGATATAAAATTAGTTTAAAATAACGTACCAAGAGATGCTAAATGCGTTAGAATACAACCCAGTTCATCTAGACTGAGATATTTTCCACTACAAGTTTGATCAATTATAGCATCTGTTTCCATAATCGCAGTTTCTTCAACATCTTGATGACTTTCTGGCATCGTTTCTTCAAGTGTTCTGGATGTCAAATAACAAGAAATTGGAGCTATGAGGAGAAGTTTGCGAGGTAGTGTAAAATGCTATTCATTATGTAACTGTGCCATCCATTAAGAAAGATATTTGTATTTAATAGCACAGCGACCAATACAGCTCAAAACGGAAACATCTTGCGGGCTAAAAATAAATTAAGCATTTGCGTTGAACAAGTACAAATAATTGATTTTGAAATTTAGATAGTAATTCTTAATGTCTTATAAACGATGCAGAACCCACTCTATACAACATAATTAACATTAGGTTGCAAAATAGAAAAACAATAAACCACAGAATATAATATTTCAGCAAGACACTCTCAAGTAATAATTGAAGAAGGTAGTAGTAGTTGCTGGGGAACAAGTAGTAGTATCAGAGGTAGTCTAATTAACAAATAGATTTCAAGTTGGGGTGCGTCTGTTCAGTAATAGATCATAAATGACGTCAAACTGTGGTAAGAACAAAAAAGTAGAAAACGAGGCGATAGTCGAGAGTGTCACTGATGTTGTTAACCAGTATGACGTCCTCTGTGATCTATTACTGAACTGACGCACAAAAGATGGAGTCTATTTGTTTAATATGATAAAAAATTTAAAACTTTGTAATGGTGTCGTCAATCGTGCGTCTGTCCTCTAATTAATCATAGGCAAGAACCAATCAAAATGGGAGAACAACTTGGATTATTATATAATTAATAAAAGAATTGGTACAGGTAGTAGAGGTAGTATTAGTACTAATAGAAGTAACTTAGTAGTAAAGTGTAGCGTTTGCAGTATCGGTATTAGCAGAGGTAGTAATAGTAGCAGTAGCTGTAGTCCTAGCAGTGCTAATAGTAGTAGTAGCAACAGTGTATTATTAGTGCTTGGGTAGTGATACCACCAAATCAAAATTACCCTTCTAGGGACTCTTCATTTTCTTGTTCCATTGGATCTCCAGTTATTTCACCAAGGAGGATAGCATACTTTGGTATACTTAAAGCTTGTGAGTACAATTCTCCAACACGAACTTCATCATCTTTGTGCTTGAAACACCAAACGAGAAGATCTTCCCTACTAACGTCACCGCAAGCCACCATAGCTGCAATAACAATCTCTTCAGCTGAAGTGGAGTAACAACCAATGTCTTCCACCTTTTCAACCAGTGACTGTTAGCAAAAGCAAGAGAAACGTTTTGAGCTTCAATGTTACCAAAAAATGAAATCTACACTTAATAATTACATGCAAGAACTTGGGACAGATAAAATGCATACTCCATAACTTCAAACACTTAAAGGACAGAAAAACGTAAATATTCGTAGAGGCTACATGTTTAAGTCTCATCGAAATCGTTAATTTCTTTTTTAAAAGACGTCACAAGTAATCGCGGTAAAAATCAAGTAACAAATGTTACTTTCAGTATGACCTCTTGTCCCAATGATTATCAATCGCAGCAAAGGCAAGTTAAATATAACACGAAGATATCTTCTGAGAAATGAATTACAACCCAGAAAAAGAGATCGAAGACACAACTGGGACGTTTCCAGTTATCTATTTCACAGATTTCATTGATACATGCACGGGAACCTATTAGAAGTGTACAATCAGGATGGATGTTTATTTATAGAAAGTTCCATTCAACTGACATACCTGGAATTGATCTGAGATGGTTGGTGCCGCATTCCTGTCTATGCTCGGAACACTTGGTTCAGGGATATTACGGGTTGATGGAGAACCATGGTTGTAACCTTGAGACGGATCTAACATGCTAATACTCTCATAGCTCCTTAAGATGTCATGGCCAGGATCATCACCAAGTACTCCTGAGGCTTTCAAAGAATTTGACAGCGCTGCTGGATCAACACCCGAAAGAACGCTTTCAAGCAGATTGTATACTGCCAAAGGGAGTTTTTCTACTCCACCTAAAAAAACAAGGAACGACTTAATAGAATACTCATAAAATTCCAATTATACTGTAGCCTTGGGAGGTTCTTGATTAACATATATCAATGTATGTTTTTTCAGTAGTATGAAAGAAAGAATAAACAGTTGTCAGAAAAAATTGGAAATGCAAGTGCGGCCTAATACTACTGGAGTGTGTTTCGCCTTTCGCCTTTTTCAGAAAAATTGGGCCCCGGGAATCTTCACGCATTAACCAACTCAACTACTCGTAAAACTGCTACGTTGCCAGCGTGGTGGTCCCTGATGGCGTAGTGGTTAGCACTCCTCACCAGAATATAGGGAGACGTGGGTTCGATTTCCGCTCGTGGCATATACCAATTGTTTCTGACAACTGTTGGTTCTTGATTAGTTAAAGGTAAAACAATGATCAGTAGAAAATACTTTTTCGGATAGTAAAGTTGTTTTATTCCTACATAATCATTAATAATTAAACGTTTTATATCATATTTAGTTAAACGGCTGCTTACCCAATCCACTCAGCCTCAGATTTGCTAGTTGTTCCCTCAAAAGTAGTAGCTGCTGCGTCGTGTAGTGGTTGAGTTGATGGTACTGCAAACGTTTTGAGTGTATTTCTTCTCTCCACCGCTTCAAGCACTCCTCCATCCCTTCACTCTGTGCCCTCAAGATCGATACCACAGAATCACCGGAAACAAGTGCTGGCTTGCAACAAAATGTCTCACGCCATTTGAGATGGCTAACTTCCCCAGTTTCACATAAATCGATGTAGACCGTAGCAAGCCGAAGGACACCCTGTAATGTCTGATTGAAGAAATTTTAAAAACATTTCTTTAGAGTCTCGCTAATGATCTGTTCAAAATATGGTAATAATATTAAAATAGTACAATAATAAGGAATAACCCCTGCAGAACCCATAGAGACCAAAAAAACCCCAAAAAATTGAAAAAAAAAACCACTAAAGATGCTGTTTACCTCTATGAAGAGATATGAGTCCGATAAACATGGCTACTGTTATTAAACTTTACAAACGCTTTCTTAACAATCCTACTCCTAGAAGAGAATTTCTCTACAAATGCTACAAAAACAAGCTTAATCTGCAAAGCGTTAAAGGATGGAAAAAACAAAATCTAATATAAAAAGAGCTTGGAGCTCAGTGAAATTCTTAATAAGAAAAGCACGAAACAAAATTTACTATCTTTATTCAAAATTTGAAACGAATATTATCTAATTCCGCTAAAATTGGTGAACCATTTTTTAAATATTTCACCAGTATCGGTCTAAAGTTAGAAAGTTAGCAAAAACTATTTTTTTTTGTGTATGTGCATTTGTTTTTGTTTGCTTGCTTTACTTTTATATTCCATACACCAAAATCAAAATTCTTATGTATCCGTACGTAAATAAATCACTTTTTCAAGTTTCTGAAGAGGCCATTGTCCTACTAAGCCTTCACGTTGTCTTCATGAGCTTCCTCGCCTAGTGCCTTCATTAACTACACTATACAGTG
>JAOCPT020571021.1:0-2500 GCA_026546935.2 Palythoa grandiflora | reverse complement strand
ATTGTAATTAAGTAAAGATCCGAGTAATAACAAGGTAGGCAACAGCAATGGAATGCACAAAGGTGCTAATTGCGACTATTGTCAAACCGTTAATCTCATTGGCTAAGCTTTGAAAATCGACCATATCTTTACAAGAAAGCTATTTTCTTTCTATCTAGTTCACTTTTTCATTCCCTTCTAGTTGAAACATTTTTGTTTTTAAAGTTAAGAAAAATTCCATGAGGGGAACGTCGAAAATCAAAAGGTTTTCTTGTCTTTTGTTTTGGAGTCTTATGATTGGATAAATCATCATATCATCATAAAAGAAACATTGCTTCAAAATGTAGTTTCATTGCATTTTACTTTGAAACTAAGATGTATACAAGTTAATGTATTCTCAGTATAAAAATCTAAACATTCTGGTGTTGGAAAAGCGAAATGGCGCAGAACAATGGGAGGTACCCTAGTTCTTACTCCGACCATTACTTAATGTTGTGATTCGTGGATTTAGTTGAAAGGACTTAAAATGACTGACTCATTTAACTCTCCGATTACAGGTGTCCAATTATAGACAAGTGTTCGATTACACTTTCCCATTAAAATTTTGCAGATTAATTAGTGCAAAATGCTGTAGTTTATGCACCAATCGCATTTGAGGAAATTTTAATCACTGTGACTAATTTTGAAATCTGGTGCAAAAACCTGAAACCAGACTCTGATTGGCTGTCAGTTTCCGTTTGATTTCGGAAATTAAGTAGTGTAAGTAACCAGCAACAAGGCCCGTTCTACATGCCGATTATCTTCAATAATTGCAACGTTTCTTTCAACTCGGAGGTCCAAATCTTCTGATTAAATGCCTTCAGCGACTGATTCCGCAGTGGTAAACAAACTGAACGTTTTTTAGAAATTATTGAAGCAATTTGACTTATGCCTTCCTCAGAGCTTCATTTTCTCCCATTTGTCGCGTGCAAAACTTCATTATTACGTCACTTATTTCATGAGTTGCTTTACCATTTTGCCCAATACTTCATAAAATATTTTGTCTTTGCTTTTACTATATTGAAAAATGGACGGTGGACGGTGGACAGCGGATGGTGCATGTACGGTGGGCAATGGATGGTGCGTGGATGAGGATGGTGAATGGTGCATGGTTGGTGGACGGTGGATGGTGGATGGTAAATGTACGGTGGACAGTGGATGGTGTATGGATGGTAGACGGTGGATGGTACATGGATGGTGGACAGTGGATGATGGATGTTGTATGTTCGATGGATAGTGGATGGTGGCTGGTGCATGGATGGTGGACAGTGGATGGTGGATGAAGGATGGCGGACGATGGGTGGTGAATTGTGGGTTATGGATGGTGGACGATTGATGGTGGTTGGTGCTTTATGGATAGTGATTGGTGTGTGGTAGTTTATTGATTGTGGACAACGAACATTGACGATGGACAGTTGGTAGATGATGATTGTTGGTTGTTGGAAGAATGATAAGTGACATAATGAAATCATTTAAAACGTACCAACTTGTTTCGTGGAGCAAGAAAATGAAATTTCGGGAGACTTGTAAACTCTACTTCCAGCATCAACCTTGCAGATAATTGGTTTTCCTTTATAAAAATTACAATCTTCTTCCTTTAAAGGACTGAAGGTCAATTTTCCAACGGTCTTTAAAATATTCTTCCCCAAACCAAAAGGACGCAAGTCATTGCCGTCTTTTTTCCCCCATAATTCCGCGTATCCAAAGCTGCCACTGTACGGCATTTGCGGTCGTTTTAGCTTCGGACACTGTAGTGTCACAACATCCCCAATCTCCTTCGTGGGTAAATTTACTGGATTGCTGGCAACAAATGGACTTACATCTAAATGCATTAAAAAACACACGTGTTAACCTCAATAAATTAGACAGTATATTACAAGAAAAACTGCGCTTTCTCCTGAAACCGAATTAAGTACCACACTGCCCGCGTTAATTCGTATGGCTCATTTGCCCGGGAATAGGGGGGTGGGGTGGGGGGTTACTTCCCAAAACATTTTGTAGGGGTGTGCGCCCGCTTCCCAAAACCCTTAACCTATTTATGACCAAACTCTGCTATTTGCTCTACCCAATTTATGACCAAACCAAATATTTGTTACCCTATTTTAAATCCGTCTTCTAAAGAAACGGATTCAAGACTAGAATGCAAAAATTAATGGTGGCAAAATGGCTAAAATCGATAGCCTATATTATGACCAAAACTGCTCAAAAACCATACACTTTGGGGCCGCACATACCTAAATAGCCCATTTAAGATAGTATAAACTAAATAGCGAATTTCTTTTTACTTTTTTTAACCGACCGACATACCGACCCTATATTTTTTGTTCGAAAACGACTGTACATAACAATTAATGGGGATGGCCTATGGTTTTACCTTTTGCAATTCGTAATAAATTTTTCACAGATAGTAAGGGAAGCCTCACATATCGATTTTGCCTACAAGAAACGTCGATTTTACTTTTCCCTCGAGACGCCCCCCCAC
>JAOCPT020570848.1:0-10754 GCA_026546935.2 Palythoa grandiflora | reverse complement strand
TGTATTTGTCACATAAAAATTGGTCATTTTTCCTCGTCCACACGAGCAAATAAAAATTGTCACATGAAAAATGTCACCTAAAAGTTGCTCGTGTAGACAAGGCTTAACATTGCTTCAAAGTACAAATTAACAACTCACTGGCGACGCTACGACGACAGACACATAACAGACTTATCCTAATGACTACACGCATTATTAATAGAATTGAAACCCATCAATCACAAACCAGTCTTCTCAGCCAATAACATAACCAACGGCCAAAAAGATCACGCCTCTACTGACCAATCAGGTCAAATACGATCTACTGACAATACAAAAATCACTTGACTCTGAAGATGACTTCGGCTACACACACCTGGACAATAAATTTCAACCATGTTTATTTAACTCCTGGGTTTGAACCACTGACATGCAATTACTGTATTTTACAACCCCACTCACCAAATGATGATAAAGGTTTTCCCAGTAGAAGTTCATGCCCGGAGTGTCCTCTGGTAGCTTTCCAAATAGCCACTCATCGAGTTGGTTAATTATTCCTTGGTTGACAATCGCCTCGAACTTTCGAGCGAAATAATTAGTTGTTTGACTCTGTAGGAGAAAAGGGATGGAAACGCTTTCACTATTCAAGCTTCGAGAATGGCGATTTTCTTGGAATCAGCTCTTTCATTTGTCCCTCCTAAACCAATTAGCCAAGTGCTATAAAGACTTCAAAGTAGTGAACAAAACGGAAAGGTTGTTTGTTTTAGATAGCATAATGATGTTGAATCTTAAGACATTTCACGTAAACAAAGTTTCATAATTTACACCCAAGACCAAGCGGTTGAAACACTGACAAAATAATTCATTTCGTTCGTCTTCGAGAACATATTTAGTAAATGTTCATTGTTTCAACATTTTCAGAAGCTAATAAGTTTTTAAAGTTTAGCAAGTTTTGACAGTTGGAAAATCCTTTTGCATTGCTTGTATGCAAGCCGCTTTTCCTTATTTGTTCTGGAAACGAATTGCGATGGATGCAGATTCAAACACAGATGTTGATGATGCAGTTATCGCATAGTTGACTGTCATTCGAGTGAAACTTATCATATTCCTTTAATTTTTTTTCTTATCTTTGAAATATTTACACCGTATTTTATTGTTGTCTTTGTTATATCTGGCACTGCCTTTGTTAATTAGAAGCTTAAAATCGGCTTCAGAAAGGTCCAAACACCAGGAAGTACGGACACCATATTTGATTGGTTATTTAAATCTCACAGACACGATCTCTCGCCTGAAAGATAGCAAGTACAGTATTTGCAATAGATGGTGATATAAGATTAACATTAAATTTACTAGCCACAGCAGCTAATATATCGTCACTGCATGGCTCTATATGTTTAACAGCTCTAGAATTTCGCTGCCCCGTGAAATCTTGAAAGCTAATATAACTATTTTGTAATAATTATCATATGTATACCAACCTTTATTCTTGACATGTCCTCAGGTTTAAAGTCATTTGGGGAGCAGCCACACCAGTCGACAATATGTTTATACTGACAACGGCATCCCAGCTTTCTTTTCCAGTTAGTCAATCTTAGGTTGGTTTTGATAAATTTTTCACAGTGAGGTCCGTTACGAAGGACGGTGTGAAAAAACGACTGCAAAAAAATTGTCAATTTCCAATTAATTTATCACAGTCATATCAATTCATGCCAAAAGTTGTCATATTTAAAAACAATAAGTATAACAAGCATATTTACTTTTATTGCTGAACCCTCACTGCATCATGATGAAATGATGTGCGATCAATACACGCTTATTTTATAAGAACAACTTTATAAGAACAACGAGGCTCAAATTGGCCAAAATTTAAGAACAATTTGAAGCTCAGGCTGAGGCTTGATAACTAGGAAGGGTTTTGTAGTATAGAAAATTGACTAAAACTTAGCGATACAGCATAAAACATAAAAAGATTCACTATAAAGACTGCTAAACAAACAAGGAAGGGTAGTTCGCCTCAAAATTCAGCCGTATAATACATCGTGTGTAGCAGGGCGTTTTAATTTCCAATACCTTGTTTTATTTTGTTTTTTCTTAAAGAAAAACCAAATTAAGAACAAATTGAGGCTGAAATCGCCAAAAAATTAAGAATGAGCCTTGCAAAATTTACTGGTTCTTATAAAAAAAGCGTAGCTATTTATTATTTATAAATACTTAAATCTACATAGATTTTTGGTCGAATTATATTTAAATATCAAAGACCATAGTACGGTTTTAAAAATGAGTCAAGTAATGTCTAAAACACACGTAAATACATTTGTGCACTGATCAATACATTCAATGAAACCTGAATCAAGATACACTTCTTTGAAACAGCATAACTAAAACTTTCCCTTTTCTATTCATAGACAATCCGCAAAAAAAGCTAGATGCATTCTGGCAGTTTTAAAAGGTAAAAAGATTCTTTATTTAGTAGATAGTACCTATATATATCATCATTTTAGCAAAACGTCCAAATCACATTTCTACCGACGACTTTGTTTTTAATCTTACATTTCAACAAACAATTTAACCGTTCAAGCGCTCATATCAACAACGCTCTCCACAAGCACCATCAACTTTTTAAAGCTCCTTGTTAAAGGTATTTACAAATTAAAACAAAAATCGTTCGTCAGTGTTACGGCCGTTTTTCCAGAAAGTGGCCTAGGTCCCACCTCGTTTAGTTTTGGGCCACCTGCAATGGGAAGCCTCGTGGTTGGCAATCGAAATGTTTTGTTTTGTTTTTCAAGTACAACAAGATTGTATTTTGTACCGCTACAGGACACAGATGTAAGTAAACAATTGTCGAATTCTGACGGTTATAGTTTAGGTGTTAATACAAACTCTTGTTTTAGTTTTTGAAACCACTTAATGAACACTACCATTGTTGTCCATAATCAAGGCCGCAACCGCTAGACATTGGACGTTTGGAAATTGTTGCTGGAAACGGAAGAGCTGAAAGCGAGTGGATCATAACGAATTTAACTTAACAGAGTATCCTTTCTGCCAACAGTTGCTATCTTATTCGAACCGCAATAAAAAGAACAGTTTGTTGCATCAAGCGTGTTTTCAAGATCCGTATCCCTGTGGGAAATAAATTTTGCCATAGTTTAAACGTAGAAATAGGCGCCCACAGTGAGAAATACTTTAGATTCCAACGTTGCACACCGTTGCCTTAATAATAATAATAATAATAATAATAATAATAATAATAATAACAATAACAATAACAATAACAATAACAATAATAATAATAATAATAATAATAATAATAATAATAATAGCAATAGTAATACTTTACTTCTACACATGACACCTAGGAATTAATAAAACTCGTTAAAATATGTACGTGTCTACTATAGCTAATTTTTTTTAAAATTTATTTTTACAATAATTTTAAAACCATTACTATAGCTAAAATACTAAAATAGATAAATAAATCTGACAATGACTGAAATGCCTAAAACATTTTTATTGTATTTCTCACAAAAATTTTATTGTACAAAGAGTGTTTGTGGAAAGCAAACGTTTTATTTCATCTGTAAAACTAGTTGTACAGCCAATAAATGTTTTGAGTGTCTCGTTGCTTCAGAGTTGTGTGACGGATCATTGTGTTCAGCAGTTCTTGTTTCAAAGTTTCGTGTTTTAGTATAAAGAATGTTTTAGAGAAGGTATTTCAATTCATTACTTGTGTCAAGGCAATCACTCATATCTGCGTTTTCTTGGTACAAAAGTTGTGCATAATATCCCCATAAATAAATTGCTGACAATAACGTAAACGGTATATAACCACCACCACTATCATCATTATCAGTCATCATCATTATCATAAGTCGTCAACATCATCATGTCATCATCATCATCAGTCGTTGTCGTCGTCATCGTTACCAGCCATAATCATCAGTCATCATCAACACCATCGTCATCATTATCTCATCAACACCATCGTTATCATCATCACCATCATCAGTCATCATAGCACCACCAGTCACCATCACCGCCACTATCACTATCACCATCATCCACAGTCACAAACATCATCATTTTCTTAATATCATCTGATTTCATATTGCTTGAATGGTATAATTTACTAACCTCGGCTGGTAGCAGGGAATATCCATACATGTGTTTGAGACCTGAGACAACTGAATCATTTGAAGTAACCAGATAGTGGCAGAATTTTCTGTTCAGAGCTACCCAGTCGCTTCCACCATCAATATCAATACCCTCAGGTAGCTGCCGCTCACCCAATCGCCACATGTGCTCTTCACACTCAAGAAATGTTCGGTCCAGCCCTTGCTTACGAATGAATCTTCAAGCAAATGACGAGAATGTTATTTTGTTAACAGCACATTTACAGCCGGGATATCCTACTCAGAGTTCTTTACCCTTTATACTGTTACTAGTTCATAGTTTAAGAAAAGGAAGCCCTTGAAACTCACTTTTAGCTGAAACGAAGTTTAAATTACACAAGGTATACAAGAGCTTAAAAATGGTGTAAAGTGGCAAGGAAACCTAATAGGATTATTTAATATGGGTCATCTTAAATAGATACAATACTAAATTAAAAATAGACTAGTAGTAATCATAGATTAAAAAAGTGCGATCGAGTATTGGTAGGTTGGAATAGTAATTTCTGAAGTTTTGCATTGAGAAGGCATGGTTTATTTTTATTGAAGCAGACACCCTATTTTAGGTCGCTGGTAAAGTTATTGTAAGTTATATTATTAACAAGAGCAGAACACAGTAAACGAAAGTCTACATTAAAACACTTTTGGGCAACGAAATTGTGACGTCATTCAAAATGGCGCCGAAAAGGTGAACCGTGGAACGAAAAAACACCGGTCAGCTTTCGCTTGCGCGCACAGGGAACCTACGCGATAACAGGCAACCCAGAAGATTAGGAAGCGTTCTTCCTTCGTAGAACGCAATAACAACTGTCAGGTAGGACAATAAGAGAGTAATTGAGAGAAAGAATAATTAAAATAGACTGTCATGCAGAAATATCAAAGCTCAAGTGTTAAAATAACATTTTAGCCTTTTATTTACATACAAAGATCAAATATTTTCAATGTGTTGGATATTATCACGTTAGCTCCCGACTCATATTAAGAAGTATGCCTATAAATACAGTGCAGTGCAGCACTATGAGATATACAGTAAATATTCCACTTACCTCTGTCCATCGCGACCCTGAGGTTTTAAAAAATTATAATCTCTGTGGCCTCTAAGAAACTTGACAAGCTCAAAATTTGTTCTGAAACAGAAAACCACCCTCCATTTTCATTTGAAAAAAAAAGATTCCTAACATTCTAAATTAGACTAATACATGTAAACGCTTACATCTACATATTTATAAAAACTCAGTAATATATTTGCAACTTCTTAAAATATAGGATTACTGCAAATCAAATAGAGTTGTAAAATAACCCACCTTTGTGAAATGAATGAAGTTTATTGCTTTACTTTTGTACAACACGTGTGTATGGAAGATGATATTTGTGTATTAGCGCTTTACTGGAGCATATGCGCTACAATGCTTAAACTAACACTTGCTTTTCACCGATTTCTCAACAAAAGACTGAATAATTAAATTCAATATAAATATGTTATGGTAGCATATAAAATAAATCCGCCTCCCCCTAATAAGCCTACTACCCAGGATAACCCACAAAAATAAAACTAACTCTGACTCGTAACTATAATTATTTCTAGTTAAATTGTTGTATCATAGATTTTAGGCACCAAAGAAACACAAAGTAGTATCGTGATTCGCGAAATGCTTTCTTTTATTTCGAGACTTTAGTTTAGATGTAATGTTAATTTGGCAGTTGTTTGAAATTGAGTTACTCAGCAGGTTCAAAGGTTTGCGGATCTTATCCTTCCCATCCTCTCTGGTCTCTGAACTGCAGATAGAGACTGGCATAAAAAAACTGTTTCTGCGCCCAGTACCCTAAGCACTCTAGTATATCCCCACTCTTAACAGGGTGATAAATGGTTATTTCGTGTTCCGTTATTGTGTCAAAAATATGTCCTTGATCCGTTATTGGGTCAAAAATAAACCCGTGATCCGTTATAACCTTAAAACTAAGTTCGTGATTCGTAATTCTACCAAAAATCTCTTATCGTGATACAGTGTTCAAAATAAGATCGTGATTCGTTATTAGCGACCCCCCTTTATCACCCTGGCCTGTCTTGAAGGCTCATTAGCCTTATTAATTCACTAATAAAATGGCTATGTATACTAGGTGATCAAGCATAGTCCTGATTTCCTTATTTTCAAATTAATTCGCAAAATGAAAATATATACGCAGTTATGAATTTCCAAAATTGTGAACTTAAGTCTTACCCTTTTCCTTCTCAGTTTTAAAAATCAAAATCGAGAAATTTCTAAAAACCTGTCAACTTAGGGCATTAGCTTCAGCTTGTTTTCTTTATTATAGCTTCGTTCAAGTTTGAGCCTCGGTGTGCTTAAAAAAAGCATTCTTTCAAAAATTGTGAGGCACATAAATTCGATTTTAACTAATATATATTTAATTACATAATCTAGCAAGATATTTTCGGAATTTTATCCTCAGTTTGTTCTTATATTTACTTGTTGTCAAGTTTCACATTTGAGCATTAGTACACAAAGCAATCTTTTAAAGAAAATTTAGTGATTATATATTGATAAATTAGATTATACTATAAAGTTAGCTTAGAATTGCTGTAAAATCACTTACTTAATAGGATAATCTGATTCACTTAAGTTGATAAAATAATCCCACTTCCAATCTGTCTTAGCCATCAGATCCTCCATGCATCTCAACAGCATCTTCAGTAGACTTGCCCCTCCCCAGATTGTTGCCATACTCCATGGTGCAATAGCAGCATTGCCAGGGAAGTCTTTTATCATGTCCTGTACTTCTCTCCGCAAATAGTCTGATCTCTGTAGATAAAAGAGAGGTTCATGTGCTCTCATTAAGAAACTGAGCAAGAGACTGGGAGGATCTTAAGGAAAGCTGAACGCCAAAATTATTTTTTTGTTTGTTAAATTACATCTATTTGGGATTCCTGAAATTTACTTTCTAAAGCGATTCGCCTGTTCATGTTCTGTAAAAATGAATAAAGAAGAGCTAGTCATCGCCATGGGGGCTGCCATATTGCACTGATGTCTGACGTCAGAACGTCAAACTATCAAAAGAATCAGTTCGGACTGTTTTATTGCTTGTATTTTTTGTAAAATTATCAATAATAAAGCTTGCATTTCCTCGATAATATATTGCAATTTGACGTTAAAAAAGGTAAAGAGACTTTATTTAACGTGGGTAACACGTGACAGTGAAACTGATAAAATTGTGGCCCTCGGTGCTCCCTTTACCCCCTCCCTCTGACAGTGCTCCGTTTTACGGGTATTTAAAGCTCAAGCTACACGGTTGAGAGGAAAGTCGGAACAGGCGTTGGAGTCACTGAGAATCGAACTGGGGACCTCCAGCACAGAAGGCAGCGCACTGACCGTTGTGACGTCACGGATTAGATCGCGGGCGCCGGCAAAGATGGTGGCTCCCTTGGTGTTCATTTCACAATTTTGTAAATTAACTTTAAGGATGCAGCTTGGAGAGTCGCCCTAAAAGTCATATTTATGGAATCCCAAACTGCTGTTTTTCAACATATATAAAAATTAGTTTTGGGGTTTTATATAGCTTCCCTTTAACTCTGACAACAACAATCTTTATTTGTGCCTTTGGGTGCTAAAAAGATTTACATAAATATTGGTGGGTAACACACGGGCTAGGGTGCACAAGGTTTATGGCAAAAAATGAGCACATTTAAACATGCTAACTCTATAGAGCTCTGCCAAATTCCCACAACAACCTGTTAAAAATACCCCAGCTAGAATATTCTAAATTACAAATTAAGTATGCTATTAGGGCCCAAATAACAGGGGGAAAGCATGCATTTCGATAAACAATTATTATAATATCAATTTAGAAGATTGGATACTGCGTCAGTGTTTCTATAAAAACAGTTTGATGATTTTTTAATTTTGACAAAATAAGTAGTGAGATGAAACTGACGTTTCGGACTATATTTGAAACTCTACTCTGACAAAGGACTACAGTCCAAAACGTCATTTTCATCTCACTACTTACGGTGTCAGTTAAAAAATCATCATTAAGCTTAATTATCAATTTAATGCAGGGAATGTGGAAAATGAGAGGTGGGGGCAGGGGGAGCTACTGTCTTTCCCCCATTTTTTTACAGATTTTATAATTTTTTATATAATTTATGCTTGAACCTTGTTCTACTCTTGATAAAAATTTCAGAAATTTTGTCAGATTGGAAATCTGTCCTTTAAAAAAGGAGTTATTTCTAGCCACTTCAGACCCCCCCCCCCTCCCCTGAATACCACGTCTAAATATCTTCTATTGCCACTATAATGAAAGTAACAACTTCATTCCAGGACCAGTTATCATTTACTCGAAACAATAAACTCTTGAGGCCATGAACCAACAAATGGACAGGTGCCTACTTACATGAGCCTTCACCGAAGGTGGCAGTTTTATAATCCCGAGAAAACCAGAAAAAGACAATGACTGATTAATCGTGACTTGACATTGATTGGTACTGTAACTATCAAAATTATGACGACTTGATGATTGAAGCTATCTAGGTTCATGCTTGAACTTGAGAAATGAATAAACAAGAGAGATTAGATGGGGGAGGGATCCTAATTTAATTATACACTCTGGGTGCTTCCAGGGAAAAAAAATATATAATTTTTGTTTAGCAATTCAAGGACATATATTTGGTGACCTAAAAGTACAAATTAGGATGATAGATACTCAAACTATTTTTAACTACAAGAAAAAATTAATTATTCTAAATCAATATTCTATACTTTGTAAGTTTCATATTAATATATTAAGTATAATCAATTCAATTCTATATACTATAAAGTATATTTTACAGGATTTAAAGTTTACATCTACTGGTATAGATGGTTTCCACTTAAGGGATGACTTCTTTTTAATAAATTACCTAAATCCAAACTATATTTTTCTGAAAGAGCACTCAAAAAATTGTAACTTGGCCAAGTCTTATCCAGATAGAGATTGTATTTTCCAACTGAAATATCAGTGAATGAATGTGTGTGGTTCATACAACAAATTATAAGGTGCTGCCATGTTGTTGCACCTTTGCAGTACACGAATAAGGCCACCAAATTACAAGGTTAGAACTGCAAAAGCCAACACTTGCCAAGAATAGTGATGAAAATGTCATTGATTTACATATATAGAAGATATTCACTTAAGACCATTCTTTTGCAATAGAAGGTGGAAACAGTGAAATACTGTATTGCACTAAGCTTAACTCGTCAAATTATGTGACTGGAATTGCGTGACAATATTTTAGGCACACTGAATGAAAGCAATAAATTTGTGTGTGAAAATCTATTCAGGGGAGCAAAAAAACTTCAAAAGCACATGCAATTGCGCAGAGTTCATAATTATAAGCATTATGATGATGTCACATGCAAAACCACCTATGGATGCAAAAAAGTAAAGTTTAAGAGACAATAAAGTGCTAATTTACTGCTGGAGAATATATGTATGTTGTGGTAAATTTAACTAGCTTTAGAATATTGTATGTTCAGATCTTCCGGGTTAGTGTAGTCCTGAGAAGGATTGTTGTCGATTTTGGTGACTGATGTTTTAACAACCTGTGTGGAAGTAATCTTCAGAGTCAAGTGAGGAATTGTGTGTCAGTAGAATACTTAATATATAGTCTGTAGTATGCGATTACTGATTAAACTAGCTTAACAACCAACGCAATGGGACTTTTGCAGCATATGGTCACATGGTAGAAATAATGATATTCTGGTGGTTAAAGGAATGTGGCAGATGACAAGACAAGGCACAATTAACTAGAAAAACAAGATTTTTCTTTGTTTTACATTTCCCAGTGGAGTCTGTCACATTTGATTCCTTTACCCACCAGAATATTATTGTTTGTGTACCATGTGATCCCTTGTTGGAGATGGCCTGTTTTCATATAAACTCTCATAATGCAGTAGTTGCTCCTATCACTGAAAATATGTGCTGTTAACAACTGTATATTCAATATAATAATAAGGAACCAATTTATTTATGACTGGAATGCTGTTTGCGTTGCCCCAGTCACAAATAAAATGCTTCCCTTAATATATCCCTACAGGTACGTACATTGCTACAGTAAGCAAATTTTTTAAGGAACACTGGTCGGTAATGGTATGGAAACTGGCCTAAGCTTTTGTGCTCTGTCACTACCATATTGAAATAAGTTTGTTTAAGGAAGAGGACTCAAACCTAAGAAAATACAAATATACATACAATCTGAATAGATACCGTAAAATCCCACATTACAGCACTGCATGGGCTTATACAACTTCATAAGGGGTTTTGGGCAGGCTTATAAAGGGAGAGGCTTATATTCGGGTGGGCTTATAAGCAGAATAAAAGAAATGTTTCGAAACAATGAGATAAAATGTATATAAGAAACCATTTAGCTAACATGCCATTACATTTAGAGTTACATTAATTTGTAATACATTTATTTACTGTGCATCATTATAAATAGATAATTTATTTCAAAAACATCTATGCGACTGGAAAAACTGGAACAGAACAGAAAGAAATTCTTTTTACACGTCTAAATACAGTAGATGGGCCTATAAACTGGGGTAGGGGGGCTAATATATCCGAAATAATATCTTTGTT
>JAOCPT020570790.1:0-10756 GCA_026546935.2 Palythoa grandiflora | reverse complement strand
GTAACTATAACTATAACTGTAACTATAATTGGTGTTTTAGTACCCAGGCTGGTTACCATCAGTACGCATGTGCTTATTGGGTGACCATACCATAGGGAACCCAGAGCTCCACGTTTAGGCAGTGCCGAAATCTCTATACCTATTAATTGTTTTCCTGTGCAGATTGATGATCTCCAACTGAACCTGGATAAAGAAAGGGCAAGTGTTACAGCACTGGAGAAGAAACAAAAGAAGTTTGACCAGGTTTGTCACCAGCTCATTGTACGGAAAATTCTTTATTATTTAAGAAGTAAAACGATTTTTAAACTGGTGAAAACTGAGGCAAACGTTTGGGAGAATTCAAGAATAGATCAGTGAGAATCCGAGATGCAGTCCATGGATAAAATTATAAACTCTTTCATAAAATAATTATACAATGATCCATGAAGCATGTTTAGCTTTTTTTCATATTATTAAAGTGCAGATTTTCACAACGAGTAGGAGCTCAACACATTATTTTTGTTCTTCATAGCGCTATGAAAACACACTTGTTTACCAGTCAATACACATGTACTATCCAAGTTATTTTAAAAATTATGTTGTTTTCCATGTGTTGATATTTGGATAGATAGATAGATTAAAATTAAAAGAATTAAAAAAGTCTTAAAAAGGTCTTTGTTGAGCCCAGAGTTGCAGGAACCTGTAATCGTACTTAGTGTTTTTGTTGTGATTTATCACTGTTCCCTGGCTATTTTGCAGATGTTGGCTGAAGAGAAGGCTGTGTCAGAAAGATATGCTTTGGAAAGGGATAATGCAGAAAGAGAAGCAAGACAGAATGAAACCAAGGTACATTTATTGAAAAAGAAATCATCGATAGTTTCTTAGTTTAGGTTTATGTTTGTATTATCCGTCTAAATATTCATCGTTTAGTTTTTCTAGTTTTTTCCGTGTTTTTCATTCAAGGGTGACAAAAAGAAATTACGGTCAACTCTTGTTTAAGCAGACAGCTTCAAGACAGTTATTTTGTTGTTCATAATAGCGAGAGTTTGTTACAGCGGAAGTAATTAAAGTGACCCTGTGTATTGTGTTTAAAATACTATACATAAAAAATTTCGCTAAAAGTAATGCAGTTTTTGGAAAACAAAATACAGAAAAAAAGGAAACAAAGTTAAGTTTCTCAAAGAATAGAGTACTGTGATTAACAGTAAGCTGCGTTTTTGAGAACTGTTGCTCAGCTTCCTCTCCTCTTGCTGGTAGGTTTTGATATTTTCTTCATGTACAGTTTCTTTTGCCCATGATTTGGAGACTCTAAGCTAGTAACTGTGTTATTGTTCGATGCCTTTTATTGAAAACTCTGAATTAATTCATTACTACAGTCTGCAAACCTGACTGCTGCTTTATTGACAACCGCTGCAAATAACATGTAATGACTTCTTTTTGTGTTCTTTATTGCATTTTTTGTTGCCTTTTTTAAATTTTGAAGGAGCACGTTGTTGCACTCGACAAACCTGGCCGCCATTTTGTCTGTTTAAACATTTTAACGGGAAGACAATAAAATTATTACTTTGGGAAAACGTGAAAATGTTCTCTATTCCTGTAATACGTTTACTGTGTAACAGCTGGTGTTTTGTTTAAGCATTTCTTCATGGTGTTGGTAATAGTGAAGTGCAAGCTTGGGGTGTGTTGAGACTATCAAGGAAAAATGGTAATTTTTTTTATGTGGTTAGGTTATCTCGATGACGCACGAGTTGGAAGAACTCAACGAGAAGTTGGCAGAATCTGAGAGACTGAGGAAGAACGCTCAGAATGAACTAGAAGCCATGATGGAGAGTAAAGACGACTTTGGGAAGAATGTACATGAACTGGAGAAATCCAAACGCTCTCTGGAGGCTCAGTTGGCAGAGCAGAAGCAAACCATTGAGGAACTGGAAGACGAGCTACAAGCTACAGAGGATGCTAAGCTGAGGCTGGAGGTGAACATGCAAGCAGCCAAGACAAGTTACGAGCGAGAATTGGCTTCCAAAGAGGAACAGGCAGAGGAGAAGAGAAGGGCTCTTACCAAACAGGTAGGGAGACAAGACAACCTTATTTTCCTCCCTATTTTGAAAATAGATTAAAACTGGAAGTACTCACAGATTAGTGAATTGCGTTTGATAACACAAGTTTTCAGCTGTCGGACTACAACATTTGACTTATCTGAAGCTTGTGTTTTAAAAAATTCCCAACCAGAGAACGATTTTATGATTTTATAACTTTTACTCGCCTCCAAAACACTGCACATGATGAACAAAATCCAAACAAACGTGGAAACAGCGACCTTTAACCTAAAATGTCGAACCACCCATGTTATGCATTAGTTACAAATCTGCCACGACTACATAAGGTTGACACATTTTAGGATACATAGTCAGCCAGACAAAAAACTGCTCGATGCAGTTTGGCGTCAAGCCTGAGCTTGCAAGCAACGACACAATTAGTATGTGTTGTTTTTCGTTGAATGCAATTACAAAAATTAATGTTAAAATGGTTTTAAGAGGGAATCCTTCAGATATCGAGTAATGTCAGTCTTAAGTGGACAAAAATCCCGTACCACAGTAATTTCAATTATACATGTAGTGCAATATTTTTTTTTAAAGATTATGATCTTAACTTATTTCCAGTAATTAAGACTTAAAGTGAAGATGAATTCTCTCTTAAAATATTCAAACCTTTTCGATGCTAAGTCATCATTAGGACAAAAAAAAACGAGGCTGAGCTAACATCTTAACATTTTTCCATCCACGTCTTTAAATAAACAAAAATTGTTTTGTTGCACGCCCACTCCCCAAGGGATAACTTGATTTTGTTATAATGCTAACTCGGCCACGTTTTATCCTGATGATGACTTAATGTTGAAAACATTCAAACATTTTTTAAAAAGCCTTTTTCTTAAATAAATTTTTTGTATTAAATTTAAATTACTGTTACAAAGGGGCTTTGCCCCCCTGTAATAGTTTTCCCTTTTCCATATATATATATAAATAATAATAATGATTGATTGTAGTTCTAAGCATTAACTTTATCCTTAATAATTCAGTTGCGAGAACTTGAGAGTGAGCTGGATGAAGAGAGAAAGGCAAGAGTGAGTGCTACAAATTCCAAGAAAAAGCTTGAAGCTGATCTACGCGACATGGAGGAGCAACTTGATGCAGCCAACCGAGTGAAGGAAGACGGCATTAGGCAACTCAAGAAATATCAGCAACAGCTGAAAGATATTCAGCGAGACCTGGATGATGCCAGACAAAGCCGTGATGAAATTGCTGATCAAGCCAAGGATAACGAAAAGAAGCTTAAAGCTTTGGAAGCTGATTACTTGCAGATGCAGGAAGATCTTGCAGCAGCAGCTAGAGCGAGGAAGAGTTTGGAGCGAGAGAGAGATGAGCTTCAAGAAGAAGTGGCAAGACTTTCTTCTTCCACGTATGTTCATTGTTTGTTTTACGGCTTATTCAGGAGATGATATAAAATAATTGTTTTTTTTTTCAAAGCTAGAACTGGTAAACTTTCAAGGCTGAGTGATTATATCAAACAGTAGTAAGAGGATTGGAGTTTGGGTATGAATGTAAACAAAAAGTTTTAATCTACTGTATGAAATAATAGCATTCCGCATTTTTATAGTGCCTATATATCGTTGTTCTAAGTGCTTTACAAGTGGTTACAGGGTTTTAACATTTGAAGGTCTTAAGTGGTCCAATACAGCGACTTTTATATATCTGAAACATGAAATGCTCTCAGTGAAACAGATGTTAGAGCAAAGGCTGCAACTTCTGCTCAATTATTTGAAGACTCTGAGTTAAGGTCCAGCCGATACTCGATTCCAAACCTTACGTTACCGCAGACTGGTACCTTACCAAATAGGCTAACCAGGCAGCAATGTTTTTTATCAAAATGAAGCTAAGTATTGGATGAGCGAAGTATTTCTTTTTGATGCGATTACGTTATTGTTTTGTGTGGATGTCATCGTTGCAGGCTCAGCAAACAGTTAAGAATAATCTAGTAGTCTCAAGTGTTATTTACAACAGTTTATATCGTTTGAATAGAGGGAATGTTTGTTTCATGTTGCAGTGGGCTGAGTGCAGAGGCCAAACGTAAGGTGGAGGCACAGCTGGCCGCCATGGAGGAAGAGCTGGAGGAGGAACGCACCCAGGCAGAGCTGGCGACTGACAGAGCTCGCAGGCTGCAGATGCAGGTTGACCAACTCACCAATGAGCTCAACAGTGAGCGTGCCAGTACACAGAAACTGGAGAACAACAAGATGGCACTGGAGCGCCAGGTATGGGTAACTCTAGGGAAATTACTGTGTAATAGTCTTGTGGTGTGAGTGGGTGTGTTGGTACTGGTGTCAATCAGAGCGGGAGGTGTTTTTTTTGTTCCAATGTCATTGGTGTTGATCATGTTTGTGTTCATGGTCAATTCTGTTTGTTTTGAGTGGTTGTGTTTGTTACATATGTATTGGTTGTGTTTTTGGTCTCTGTGGGAGATGTCTCAAAGACAAGACCAAAGGTGGGTTGGTCTTCTAAGTTTCGTCTTAGTTTGTGTGTTTGTAAGTTGAAATCAACCACAGTAAGAAAGATAAACTGAGGAAGCTCTCGCTACCTTCGTTAACAGAACAAGGAGCTTAAGAGCAAATTGCAGGAGATGGAAGGTGAAGGACGAAGCCGTGCTAAGATGATGATGAGTGCCATGGAGTCCAAACTGGCCAACCTGCAGGATCAGCTGGACTCGGAGACCAAGTAAGTTGAGTCCAAAAAAAACACCAGTTGGGTGCAAGTAGAATAATTAATTAAGTTTTAGTGTGAAACAGATTTGTTTGTATTATGTTTGAGTTGAAGGCAGCGTGACTCAGTGGTCAGGGCACTGGATTTAGAAGCGGTTTGATTTGTCTTCATGTAACATGTAGCCCCAGATTCAAGTTTGCCATGCTTTGTAAATAGCCAACTGGTCAAACTCCAGCCTTGAGCAACTACAGTGACAAAGAAAATTAGTAAATTTCATAACTGCATGTCGGAATGCATCGAGCTGCATGAACACCTGCACATAGTTTTTGCAAGAATCACAGACCACGAGGACATTATAACAAAAAGTTCTCAGTATTTGTTTGCTTTCAGGGAGGAAAACTTTATGTATTTCTGCTACCAAACGCCAAGGCAGAGAAAACAAAACTCAGAAGAAGTAAACAGCAAATCAGAAATATATTTTCTCGGCTGAATTTAGAAACGTGAATAAACACTCAGATTATCAACGCAAGTCGATAACAGGGGCTGATAGGGAAACTGTTTTTGGTGTTATTACAGGAACTAATTTAAGACTCGATATTAATATCGATATAGAAATATGATTTATTATATAAATAAGAAAGTCTTACAATGTTTTCTACCACTGGGAAATGTCGTATCTAAACACACGTAAAAATATGATAATTTTACATGTGTAAATATCACTTTTCAGCCAATCAGTAACCTTGATTTTCCGAAAATTTTCGAAACACGCAAAATTACTTAAAAAACAATTTTAAAGTACTTCCGAAGTTTTCCAAAAATTCTCGGAAGATTTTCAAAAATCATAAATGCAAAAGAAACGGTTTTTTAAACATTTCCGAAGCTTTCCGTAGATTTCCGGAAACTGTCGGATAGCTCCGGTGATTTCCGAAGATTTTCCGTATATGTATGCATGGGATAAATTGTGCAATGCTTTCTTGTGGTAAATGTTTATATAACAAACAGAATAATACATAATCGCTTGTAGATATGGAATTTATTTTCTTATATTCAAATTCAACGTCTCACTTGTTCGCTGCACACACTTTTGAGATACCAATTTGAACACACGAAAATAAGTTCCATATCTCCGCTCGCCTATGTTTATTCTCTATATATGTAGAATTGAAATTACTCTGGTACAAGATTTTTGCTTTTGAAGACTGACATTACTCGATATCTTGATAGATTCCCCCTTAAGTTTTAATCTACTTACTCAGGGCACGTCAAGACCTTTACAAAGCAAACAAGAAACTAGACAGAAAGGTAAAGGAGGCCATGCTAAACGTAGAGGAGGAGAGAAGACACGCTGACCAGTACAAAGAACAGGTACATAAACTGTTATGTGTGGCTTTTGTACTGTTGACAAAAATTACTAGTTGGTTATTGGCGACAGACATGCTCGCACTTAAATTTATTTAGTTGGTCATAGAGTGAAGGAATGGTATGAGAAGGATATGGAACAGGACGTGGTCCCAAAATGATAACCTACCTCTACAGCCTACCACTAACTCAGCTCATGTGCAGAGCCTGGCAGTCGATTTGGGGTCATAGAGGCGAGAGTCCAGATTGATGACTGCTAGGCCAACATGGCTCGCTTGTGGTTGTGAAAATCGGTCAACATTTGTTTGGCTCATCATTTATCAACTCGTCAATGTGTAGATATATTGAGTGTAGCAGGAAATAGGCGCCTGGTAAGGTGCCAGTCTTGCGTGCGGGAGGCTCAGGTTCATTTCCCATCTGGACCTCAACTCAGAGACTTAGAATAACTGAGAAGGTGCTGCCTTTGCTCTAACATCTGCAAACAATTAGACCGTTACGTCTTCTCGGATAAGGACGTTAAACCATTGGTCTAGTCTCGCGATCTGTCTGTCGAGGGACTTAAAGAAACCAAACACTTCTCGCAAATAGTAGGGTAGTCATCCCGGTGTTGTGTTCTGTTTCTTCCACTGAAGGCACTTCTTATCAGCTGCCAGTTGTGCCTTAATATGTGGGCTGCTCAAACGGACTTTCTAAGACCCTCAGCTGTCTGACCTCAACTGTATATACTTGTAAACAGGTTCTGAAAAGCCCTGTGGGGAGAACTTGTATATCTATCATCATCATCATCATCATCACATACTGGCAAATCATTGCTGAGTCATTGTTTACGTTCTGCTCATTATCATACAACTTTATATGGAAAGAACCAAAATAAAAAAGGGATTGAATTTAAAACCTGAGAAAGGCAAAGAAAACAACGACAAGGGACAAAAATTAGGTTCTATACATACAGTTTGAAATTTAAAATGGAATTTCTAAATGGGATTGCCTGAAATTGTGAATGGAAATTTTTTGGATGCATAGGTGGTGGAAATAATTATTAGGCGATTTGAGAGCCAATATGGCTGGATGTTTCTACGAGTCGGCAGATCAGTAGGTGCCCAATACTGCCTGATATTCGCCGTTTTCTGTAGGGGTTATCGTACGGTTTTGTGTACCAATAATATAATAAAAAATTGATTTCCAAATACTCAAAAGCAATAAAAGCTCTTTCTCTGCCGTGAGCCTTGTGTTTTTATCTGTTTTCTCGTTGTGAAACCCAATGAAACACTCTCCCTAGTTTTTCAAATATTTCATAATTGGTTTAATTAGGGACTCGTAAGTTCTTCTGAGAAAGAGAAGCTTGAGACATCAAAACATATTTTTCATAGTTTCCAGTTTGCCTCATATCTTTTTATGTTGTCTGTTCCTAGCTGGATAAATCTAACGTTCGCATCAAGGCTCTCAAGAGACAGGTCGATGAGGCCGAGGAAGAGAATGCCAGGCTCAACTCTGGCAAACGCAAGGTTCAGCGTGAGTTGGACGATGCTGTCGAGGCTAACGACGAACTATCACGAGAGGTGCAGAGCCTGAGAAGTAGACTCAGGTCAGTGATTTCCCACGCGTAATTTGTGTAGTGATTTCCGACACGTAATTTGTGTAGTAATTTCCGACACGTAATTTGTGTTGAAGTAAGGATAAGTTTTCTACATGTTAACGTATGGAGAAAACAATTTTCCTGGACTGTCAGACTTCCATTCCCATGTAGAACGTAATACTTCTAATATTTCTGTCGCGCGATAGAAATCGAGAGCTCATAATCTAATTGTTAAATACCCTCGCCTGTATTTCAAGATGCAGGAATGTCTTTTATCTTTAAAGTAGCAGCTTATAATTACTTTATTTATAATAGTTAATGTGTTTTTATTTAGTTTATTTTTTATTGTTATTTATGTTATTTTGTATTTTAAAAACTCTTTGACAATAAAGCTGTTTGAAACCTTATCTAGCTAGTGACAAAGTTAGTTGTGTTTCAAGAGTTCCAAGTAAGGGGTTGATAAACAACTTTGGTTGTAGTTTGTTTTAGGGGTGGCCGTGCAGGAACCCGTGGGGGACTGGTAACCCCTCCTGAGCCCAGACGTAGCAAGGTGTCACGTGATAAGTCTTCCGAGCCAGCTGATGATAGCTCCCCCCCTGCAGCTGATTAGTTACTTTTCGGCCATGTAAAATTAGGTTATTTTTGCAATTGTGACTGGTGAAGACCGCAAGCGTCTGTCAGCAGTCTCCTTTTCTAGATAAGGACTGTGCAGTCTCGTAACTGAAAGGAATGAAAACTCAACCAAGAAATTTAATTAATGTCTTTTTATTAAAGTTTACTTTATGTAAGGTTAAAGTAAAAGGTATTATTTTCCATAATGGTGAACAGTGTCATTTTGTAGTAGAATGAGGTAAACTTTTTGACTATGCTCAAATTCGATCGCTCCTTTGTGGCAAATAGTCAAAAAGTAAAATGCTTTTTTCATACAAATCGGTTTCCCTTATTTTCGCTAGGTTGCCTTTCTATTTTCGGCTGAACGCCTTGCGTATGAGTAAAAAATATATTTCGTGTTTGTCTGAGAGCGAAGTTGAATGAAGGTGGTTGGTTTATGGCACTATTATTATATAATGCGTGTAGAGTAAAATGTAGCAGAAATGTAAGTTTTTTAATGAAGTGTTTTGTATTTCAGCAGTAGATTGCACGTTACAAGGTTTATTACTAAACCCCTACCCCTTAAGCTTGAATTTAAAAGGCCAAAATGTGGCGCTTTTAACGTGCCGAAGACGCAGTCATAGATCTATTTTATATAAATTAAAGTGGATAATGATTAGAATAAAAAGCGATTTTGTCTTTCTGCGTACTTTCCAGTGTTGGACTGATAATATGTAAGAAGAGTAATTCCATGTTTTCAATAAGAATCTAAGCAGTTGGCCAAAGTGGAGGAAAAGGTGGGAAACAGACAGCTCTTGCTAAAGGCATGGGCCGAAATATCTAGAGCCGGGGGGAGGGAAGGCTTCTGTGGACGTACTCTCCCCCATAACAATGTAATCTTTCACTAAACAACAATATTGTTTCTTCCACCAACAACAAAAATGTTACATGTTACCTATCTTCTGTTCGGCTCGTGGCGCATAAAGCCTCCACAGAATGCTTCACCAGGTCATTTTAGGTCTTCCTTTCTTCCTTTTCCATTCGGGTGTCCCATGATTTCAATATCACTTTTCTTTATCTCTCTTAATGCCTACTTCGAAACGTTTTTACATTCCAATTACCTATCCACATGACGTGTTTCTCTGTCTTATGTCCAAACCCCAGACTGGAGTATTGGGCTTTTTATCAATCTCTCCAACTTCTGTCCTTGGCCGCTTGTTCCACCTCCCTCCATGTCTCAAATCCCATCTCACGTCTCTCCCTTTCTACTGTTCTCCTCCATGTCTCCCTCGGTCGACCTCTTTTCCTTTTCCCCTCTGGTGCCCATGTGATAGCTGTTCTCGGTAACGAATCTGGCTTCATTCTTAAAACAAGTCCTAGCCATTTTTCACTTGTTCACTTGCTCTTGTTTATCCCGTTTTCGTTCTTACTTCTGCATTTGTTATTTTCATTGGCTAATGTATTTTTAGGATTTTTCTTAGATATTTCTGTTGGAATATGTTAAGCTTGTCTTCGTCACTTTTTTTCATACAACAAGTTTCACTCATAGAGGAGGTAGGTGAATACGTTAAGAGTTGAAATCTTGGTTTTGGTTGGATACTGTACTGGCTGCTCTTCCAAACTTTGTAAAGTTTGTTGAAAGATGCTCTTGCTTTTCCAATTCTGGCATTGATCTCGTTTTCGGCGCCCCCAGATTTGTTTTCAATCCTTTGCGGGCTTCCGTTTGGCTTTGACCCCCACGCGTCATCGAATCTCTCATGGTTTGAGGAAAGACCACAGCGGCCCCGAGATTATGTGAAATCATTCCGCTTCTGGTTTTTGTAATACTTAACCTTTTATGGTAGCGGATTATTACCCCTCGGCCCAACCCCCAACCTGGAGGACCAGGGGATCACTCTTTGTCAAGCAATGTTAAACAATGTTATCAAACAATAAGCAATAACGTACTCCACCACTAAAATTTAATGTAAAGCATCACTAAACAGCAATAATGTAATCCTCACTAAACAACAATGTACTTCTCCACTAAACAACGATATGTAACCTTCCACTTTAACAACAAGGTAATCCCCATCTAAACAGCAGTGTAGTCCTTCACTAAGAACAAAAATGAAATTCTTTAAACAATGTAATCCTCCACTACACAAGAATGTAATCCTTCGCTAAATAACAGTAATGTAATCCCCCCAAAAAACAACAAAGTAATCCTTTACTAAACAACAATTTAATACGCCACTAAACAACACCTATTAGATCCCAACCAAACAACAATGTAACCTCTATAGTACCTACCAAACTATTACATTTTAACTGTCCAATTAATCATAAATTGGATCGGTTTTTCCGAAGACTTTCATGGAACATTTATACAAAGTGTCCAATTTAAAAAAAGTAGGACAGTTAGGTCCAAACCAATAATTTTCAAGAAAGCACCGAATTGACCAATCAGAGCATGCACTCGTCAGCTGTCGCGCGCGCTCCATCAGCGAGGCGA
>JAOCPT020570789.1:0-18736 GCA_026546935.2 Palythoa grandiflora | reverse complement strand
ATGCTGTTCTCTGATTGGCTACCCTACTCACTATATATTCGGTGATATATAGAGAGTAGCAATTGTCAACAAAATGGCGGCCGCTCCTTCGAGGTATCGAAGTGTGAGTGAAGACGATTTGGATAATTTACTGAAATTGACAGCCTTTTTTTTTTAACGACTAGTAGATTTATACTAAAACAATTAGAATATTCGCTCTTGATTTCTATCGCTCTCATCAACTATCACGCGATAGAAATAAAGAGCTCATAATTTTAATTGCTAATTATTATTATTATTTTTATTATTATTATCACTGACATTTAAGAAGTCTGGTATTTATTACCAGGCTCCGACCCATCGTTTTTCCTAGACGAGAACATCATGCGCTTATTCGCTGATGTTGAAAGATCCGCGCAAACTATTTCAACAACGCTCAACATTTTTGGGAACAGAAGAAATGGCGAATGGATTGTCGAAGGAAAGTTCAAACTCTTCTCAGCTCTTTCCATATTGATTCGACCTCGCTCCAACATGTTTGAACAATGTTGAAAGGGGCTAACAAACGGTTTTAAGATCGCTGTTCAACAAATTCGAATGAATGTTGAAACAAATCTTAAAACCCTTTGAGTGGGGCTAGTCATATTCTGAAAGATTTAGTATACGCTTATACTTTTATTTTCTAATTTTTTAAATTCTAGCAAATAGGTTAATGAAATATGTTGAGGAAATCACAGCAGTACTTAAAGTAACAAGTCGTGATGAAAAAGGCAAAGTTTGGGGCTCAGAAGAGCACATGGCAAAATTAGTGTCTGAGATGGAACATAGATACATTGGAGGTGAGTACTTTATGACACAGATGATCATAACTGCAAATAATGTTGTGCTAAAACTGAACAGTTTATACTGATACCTCCTCCATTTGTAAAGTCGATATCCAAACTAATTGTAACACGACGTTAGGTGGTTGTGTGATGTGGGGTACGAGAGTAGTCATAGCAACGATAGGTAGCACTCGCGGAACCTCACCAAACTTACTCGGCTTTATGCCGAGTGAAGTCGCTAATGAGGAGCAAAATATGCTTGTGGTGTTTAGAAGCACTTGCAAGCTGCAGTTTAGAACTGTGAACTATGTTAGATAACTAAGGACAGGAAGCATCTGTTGCAGCACATTTGGACTCGTACGAGTTGAGTGACCTGTCAGAGCTATGGAGGGCATAAACATATTGATTGTGCTAATCATTTCTGAGCCCTATATTGTTGTTGTTGGCGGATGATCATTCAAAATGGACCCAACGTCACTTCATATCGAGCACTAGGTTTGCCGGTACTATCGTCAACCTACCTAAGGTTTAAAATTAAGGGATAGTTGTTATTTGAAACTTGGCATCAACCAGAAATAATCTAACAAGTTCCCATCCTGCTGTGCAACAGAGAGTGAAGACGAAAAGGTTATTTTTAACGTTCAAATCAAACTTGAATAACGAAGTTGAGTTTCTGCATTTTATTGATTAATCTAGCTATTGCACTTGACAAGAGACACAGTTAGGAAACTTTTTAAAATACAGAATCAAGCTGTTCCATAGCCTCGGGATGATGTTAAAATACATTTTCCTTTATTACCCCTATTGTGTTTGTTGTTGGAAAAGGCGCAGTAAAACACCTTAAAAGCCTGTTAAATACAGAAAAGTCTCTCTCGTAACCTAGGGAGCAGGTAGTATGTTAACATACGTTTCTCGTTTATTACAGCTATTGTGTTTGATATTAAAAGTGATGCAAAAACACTCCCTAAGTCTGTTAAATACAGAATCAGGCTCTCTCATAACCTGGGAAGTGCGGGAGAACAGACTTGGTGGACAGAGAGGACTTACCCTCTATTTTTTACACTAGGACCTCGCATAGGAAGGTAATTCATAGGGTGCACACCATGTAGTCTTGTGACAGACATAGATGCATCTATTCGATAATATTAAATAAAAAAGAATATTAAATTTCCAACTTCGAATATTGCGTTTCTAGCGTTCTGATTCACTCAATCTCAATCATCAACTCATATACCGAATGAGCTAATGTGGAAACATTTTCGGTGTGTTTTGTAAAAGTAAATCAGAATTCAATATAATTTGTCTAATTGTTGAGAATTGAATAAATTTGATAAAACATTTATTCCACTCACGTCTTGTTGGATATGGGATGAAAATAGCCAACTCGGCGCTTTGCGCTTCGTCAGCTATCACCTCACATCCAACATGCGTTCGTGGTATGACTATTAAATGTTATTACACGCAATTAAAAGTTATTATGAGTGTGTTTGAAAGGATAGAAATACATTTATTTCCGTAGTTAACTGATATGAATTGAATTAGTTGTTATTACTTCTATAACGCTAGAGTTCTGACTTCATTTTTACTGAGTTACATCGGGATTATAGAAAGTGTGAAAAAAACAAAAAAAGTTGAAAACGTTTATACTGAGAAGAGAGAGGTGTTTTTGAAAATGGCTTAGATGTAATATTCTAGGCACTGACGCCACAACATCATAAAATATAAAATTTTGGCTTGGGCAAGTTGTGTTAGGGTCACGTTGTAGCACCAGCTGTGTAATGTTGGTTAATATAAAAATTCAGTGATTGTTTGTGGGAAAAACAGACCTTGATCTATTGAAGTACAATAAAAATAAAGATATTCTAATAAGTGCCAGCAAAAAATTTAAAAATAGTTCAGAACAGAAGAGCCTTTTTGAATGATAACAATAATTAGTACCCATACCTCGAAATAGAGGATATTAGCACTGAATTGAAAACTGAGGCCAACTGGTAAACAAAGTTTCTTTTAAGTTTCGGTTTAAGACGTTTGAATTAATAAAGATTTGCGCACTTTTGGGGAATGAATATCTGACTCATGTCCTTAGTATGACTGTGACATTGGTCCAGTCGATATCATGGTAGAAAGCACTGGCGTAGTCAGATATCGCCGATTTGGAACCTGTCATGGCCACTGTTTAGGTTTGGTCTCCCGCCCGTCCCTCTAACGCACTCCGTCTTACAGTCCTTGCAGTGGATGCTGTAAACAACACCACAGTTCCGGTCTTTAATCCTAACAATGGCGCTGTAACCCCTATTTGTAGAAAACTCTTCGAAGCTGTTCGTTGACCCAATGATAGTATGGAAAAACTACACTTTTCTTGTTGTCTGGGCCTTTTTGCTCTGTAGCCGACGATGAGAGCTAAAAGCTCCGAACTATTTTTTAAAATTTTTTCTGGCGATTAAAAGATCTTTTTTATTAATATTGTAATGCCCCAGCAGTGCAATCTTCATTCAGTTATTGTAGTAAAGTTTAGGAATTTTTTATTTTGCAGTTTCTACATTCCGCATTTTGTGGCATTGCAGTATGCAGTCGATATGGCCATCATAAGAATGCAAGCAAATTTAAGTTACAACATTCCTGTCAAACTACAGGTAACTAATTTTACATTATTTTACCATGTGAAAGCGATGGATGATTTTGTGAACATGTAGTATATTGGTCAGCGTTAACCGTCCTGACTGTCTATCTGCAGATCCACATGCTTTCTCTAAATTTTCGTTATGGTTTAGATTAAGCACCTATACACGAAATGCTCCCACAAAATGTGGTATTGACTTATATTGACCAATATTTTCTGAAATACACATTCTTCTTTTACCATTTTTAGTATGGCCTAATATTTTAACTTCAAAGTATGGCAGTTTTACAAAGTGACAGCATGTATTTTGTAAATTTTCATGCTTTATTTGTGCCAGCAGCGAAGCGTGGCACAAGTTTAGGTTTGCCCCGTGTTTTTTTATTTGTGTCGAGGTCTTTAGCCACTTGATGTAATACTTGATATACTGGACAGCGGCTATATTTGGATATTTGATATAATACTTGATATACTGAACAGCGGCTGCTAGACAATACGTTTTGATTTGCCGCTGAGAGCAAAAGAGTCTTGTAAAGTCTTGCGTATACAGTCAGAGCTCAATAAAATCAAAAACTTTCACATTTTATCCACGAGCTGGAACAAGTATACGCTCCTAGAGCGTCTTGTCTACATTTTTTTTCTTGTTAGTTTTGCAGTTTTTGAATCTGTAAAACTTGCTGAGTATATTTTGTTTTTATACATGGAGTATACACTGTGAGGTACCCAAAGAATTTTACTCTTATTCAATATTATGATTGCAGCAACTTCCGTACCCACAATACGTAGTGGACCCCTTTGTTCAGACTGTGGCTTTTCTGATGCCTTTGCTCGTGACGTTGGCCTTCGTATACTCTGCAATTATAATCATAAAGGTATAGTTTGTGAAGTTAAATTATGCTAAGGTTACCGGGCGTAAACCGACAGAGTGCTTCTGTTTTAAACCGTAGCAACTTTATCATTCGTTTCAAAATTTTTGATATAGTTCAAAAGCCAGCTCTATAAACTTTTGTTTTATATATGGATTTAGGTTTTTACGGTTTGAAACAGACGCACTGTATCATTTTGACGCAAAACACCCCGAAGGTGTACGGCAACCTTGAGGTAAAGATATTGTGGTCAAATCTGTTATAAAACAATTGCTAATCCTATTATAAAGTAATTGCTGTTTTGAGACGGCAATACCACAAAATATTGACGGCAAAGTCGGGAGTCGCGTAAAGACTAATTATTTTGCATTTGTTGTGGTTGTGCGCTATCTGATAACACATTTTAAACGGAGTTGTTTTATTTGTCTTGCACACAGGAAATTGTATTTGAAAAGCAGAACCGACTTAAAGAATCCATGAAGATGATGGGATTGGCGAACTGGATCCACTGGTCGGCGTGGTTCACCAAAAACCTTTTGTTTCTGCTTATTTCAGTTGCCCTAATTACTATCGTAGTAAAGGTAATAAACACTCCAGCTTAATTTCTTATAACTGTAAGTAAGTTTTTCTTTGTAATACCTCCACATCTTTCTTTTACTCGTACAGTATGGACTTAGTTTTTCTGTGGGGGAGTCAGGTTGGCTGATGGTCATCACTCGTGCCTCCCATCTCTACCACCTGGGATCGGCTCCCGGGCTCCGCATGTGGGCTGAGATTTGTTGATCTCAATCTGACTCCGAGGGTTTTTCTCTGGGTACTCTGATTTTCTTCCCTCAGCAAAATCAACTCCCAGCTGATTGAATCTGGCTGTGGTGCTATGTTCTGAGGTTATGTATGTATCGAGTTCTGGGGCTGTGCAACTAGACGGCAACACAGCTCCTTCAGTCCGACCTCATTGAGTTGTGTACTTGCAAATCATGATCTGGCTATGAAAAAGACGATTAGCGACCCACCCTTGCTTTCCTATTTTCTTAAGTTCCTAGTATCTATAAATTTCGTTTGTGATGGAGAACGTGTTGGGACAACAAAAATTTGAGAACAACAATTTTATGCTCTAAAATTTCCTCCAAACCCTTCCCCCTCCCCTCACACACACACTTACAGACACCAACACATAAGTATGCACACCATTGTAAAGTATATTCACAGCAACGGATTTAACCTTTTTTATCTGACCCCACTTGTAAAACAGTTGATCAGTTTAAAACATATGTATATTTTTCCAATGACGACAAACCAAACAAGATTAAATTCGCATTTTTTCGTTCCTACCGTAGGTATTTGAAGTCTTTGAATATTCAGATGGGTTCCTAATCTTTGTAATCTTCCTGCTGTTTGCCATGGCGGCCATTATGTTTGGTTTCTTCATCAGGTGAGATAAAGAAATACTGAGACTTAAATAGTAATAATTATTATGATCTTTGCCAATCCGTCCTTTTAAAAATATTCAATGGATTTACAATTATTTACAATATAGAACAGATGATTTAAAATTTACAGTAAGAACATGGCTAAAAGCAGTTGTTCTTCAAACAATCAGCTTATCCTTGGTACAAATGAGGCTGTATGTCTTTCTGTTCTGGATCAAGGACTGTTTTCCTATGTTTCCTAAAAGCGTAATGGTCATCCGTTGAAAACTCAATGAAGGCCTGATGTCGGCGACTTTTGTCCCTCAAAATTCTCTTTCATTCTTTTTTAGCAGCCTAATTCCGTTTGACTTGGAACAAAACGTGGCAATAATTGCCTCACATGCCTAATCGCTGTATGTACTCTTAGATATCTGGGGATGCTTTATTTCCCACTATTCCTGAGCTTATTTGGATCCCGTTTATTAATTTTTTTAAGTCCAAGGATAACCCTGTAAATTGCAATCATCAAGTAGTCAAAATTTTGAAAAAATAGGTTCTAATCCATGATCAAATTCGTTCTTCTTTGTCTGAATAAGATCGAAAGTAGTGCAAGATTTAGTTCTTGTTTTGAGAGCAACATCTCTAAGCCGGGTTTTTGTAAACGAAAATTGTCTTCCTTTGATGAAAGTTCGAAGTGTATGTTTCTTTATTGGCATGCCGTCATTTATCAACATTTTCATCTCACCCCCATTAATAACATTTTTTTAGTTTTTATTTTAAACCACATCACAATTTCTAGCTTTCAAATTGAAGCCATTTAGTTAATCCCATGTAGTGCCAATTACATTTAAAATTGTTATATGCTTACAGTTTCGTTTCAATACAGCTTTTTTGTCATTGTTAGTCGAATAAACTTATAAAGCCCCGTATTTCTCAATTTGAGAGTAACCTGTGTAGTTTACCAATTTTGCAGCACAATTTTCAACAATGCAATCCTTAGCATGTTGTTTGGAGCGGTTATCTGGTTCACTAGTGTGGTGCCGTATCTGGTATACAGCAGTGAAGAGGCATATGATAGTTTGTCAAAGTAAGTAGAAATACTAGTTGGTACGATTTGCTGAACGTTAAAAGATGAACTCTTATTATGCGTAATCTAGCTTACTTGGGAACTTCTGGATATCCCCATAACCGTAGTTTTTCTTTATTATTATATGCATATAGGATGTATTGTTCGTGTTGACGCAAGCTTCTTTTTCTCAGAAGAAAAAACTTCTGAGTCCCTAACGGAAATCGAACCCATGACCCACAGATTACCGGTCAGACGCTCTACCCACTGAGCTACAGGAACTCACGTAGGGAACGAGTCACTTGGTTCTTATAGATGGAACATCGCGTATATGTCCTGCGAACTGTTAGGCTCAATATATTCTTATGTATATTTTTTAGTAAAAAAGGGATACCCAGTGAAGTGATATGACATCCCTTCACGGTAAAATGGTCCAATGCAAGAGCCCTATATAAAATAATACTTTCAGCTAGTTAAATAGCTTGTATGATAGTGTTACAAATTTTGTGACGCACGCCTCCCGCCTTTCTTGAAACAATTCAAGATGGCTTCATAAAGGTAAGTATGAATAAACACATCAACCTGCGAAGCTGCTATGTTATTTAATCAAACGATATTAGCCATGAGTGCAAAAAAGATGAGTATTGTTATTGCTTTCTCAACTTCATTTTGAAATTTGGTGTCAAGTACATTTTGTTAGAGATGTATACTTTGCTGATATCATAATATGTCTACAAGAAATACATTAATAAAATAGATTCGAAGTTCTTAACATAATCTCTATTTATCTAACAATCGATTTCGTATATGCTTTGCTGTTTTTAGAGCTCTCGACAGGTTTTTGTTTTGCTTTAGAGTTAATTATTATTTTTTCCTTTCTTAAATCAATTTTTTTCCCTTTTTTCTAGCACTTATGGTTATAAAAGTAAAATATTGCAAAGAGCAAATCGGCTAAAAACTATTCAAAGAAGGTTTGCCCCGCCAAGATTGGCTGGCAGGCTATATGCAGGCTCCTGTCCCTCTATGTAACATTTACAATTGAAGTTAATAATAAATTTCATTTTAATCTGATCGCCCTCACTTCAAACCGTTTTGTTCTAACTTCTGTTATCGCGCTTTTAGTAACGTAGTCATATTTGTTTTTATGTCCACTGCAGAAGTGCAAAGGCGTCTATGTGTTTGCTTCCAACGTCATGCCTGGGTATTGCAGCCAGAATCATTATGACTTTTGAAGGCAATAAAGTTGGAGTGAAGTGGAGCAATGCTGCAAGTCAAGTGTCCGCTGATGATTCATTTAGTTTGGCACTGGTTCTAGTTATGTTCGTTGTGGAGATGTTTCTATATGGCGTTCTAACCTGGTGAGCCATGCATGTAAAATTTAAACTTGATATTTAAATATAATATCAACTAATCCTGGCAAAGTTAGGCTGACAAACTAATATCAAGAACTAAACTAAAACATACAAAGCATGCAAAAACTAAACTTAAACTAAAGATAATCTGTGTGCCACAAGATGAGAGTTGTTGTCATAGGAAGGTTCAAAACAACGTTTTTGTGTATATGAAGCTGTACAAAGTTTGGATTTGTTCGAAGGATTCATTTCATGGAAAGGAAGTTGCTCATGAAACATAGACCACAAGTTTGTCTTAGGCCAACAATCTCAGTTTTGTTTTTAGTCAAAGTATGTTGAACAGATGAATTGAGGCTGCTGAACGCTTATTACTA
Organism: Palythoa grandiflora; assembly: GCA_026546935.2. Taxonomy (NCBI): domain Eukaryota; kingdom Metazoa; phylum Cnidaria; class Anthozoa; order Zoantharia; family Sphenopidae; genus Palythoa; species Palythoa grandiflora. Next base: position 10,249 of record JAOCPT020570789.1, on the reverse strand, counting down.
AATTCACTTGATTCCCATATTCTGTTCGTGGCATCCTTAGTTGTTAACATCTTTTGTTCTAGGTACATCGAGGGTGTGCATCCGGGAACATATGGCATTCCAAAGCCATTTTATTTCCCCTTCCAAAAATCCTATTGGTGTGGCACAAGGAAGGACCAATATATCAAGACTGACGGTGTAAGTAATTTACTTCAAAGCATCAAACCATCACTTTGTTTGGGTCGTTCAACGGCTTGCTATTTTAATCCTGGGTTAAGACAAACTTCAAGCAGCAGTTTCTTCCCTAAGGAAAGATTAAATAGAGAATAATTCATAGTTTCAAGTTTCAAGTTTATTTATTTGCCATTTTTTTTGTAAACATTGAGCACTTTATTTCTCGATCCTGTGACTGAAAGAGAAGTTACCGATAGTCGCTTGGAGATATGAATTTATTTTTTTGTGTTCAAATTGAACATCTCACTCGATCTCGAAAGCATTGCATAATTTATCCCATGCCTACGTATACGGGAAATCTTCGGAAATCATCGGAACAATCCGGCAATTTCCGGAAATCTACGGAATGCTTCGGAAATTTTTAAAAATCCGTTTCTTATGCATTTATGGGTCTTCGGAAGTGTTCGGAAAATCTTCGGAAATTTTCGGAAAATTTCGGAAGTACTTAAAAATTGTTTGTTAAGCAATCTTGCGTGTTTTGAAAATTTTCGGAAAATCAAGGTCACTGATTGGCTGAAAAGTAATATTTACACACGTAAAAATATCGTATTTTTACGTGTATTTAGATACGACATTTCTCAGTGGTAGAAAACCTTATAAGACACTCTTCTTTATATGATAAAGGTTCTTATAAAATACTATTTAGATTTTCCAAGTAAAACGGTGCCTGTTCCAGAATTACAATTCAAATCGGTCTCTTTAAGGTTCGAACAAGAGCATGATTGATAAAAATTTAAACCTTGTTTAACGCTACTAAGCTTTTGAATAACTTGGCCTGTTTTGTTAGAAGATGTTCCTGATTTTTTTTATTTTCTACTTTTGTATTTTTGTTTAATAAACGTTAAAACCATAGAGTTAGTATTTCTTGCATCGTTTCTTTGTGTTGTGCCGTCCAAGCATCTGCTCAGTCAAGCTTGATATTCGATGTTTTCCAGTGACTGATTTCAAACCAGATTTTACAACCTTTGTATCTTCTCAGTCGTAGTTATGCTTTGATTGGTTGGTTTGATGTTTAGCGAGCTCAATAATGTTCGTGGAGAAGGGTCCAACACTGTTATCTGTTTTAGGTTGAAAGAAGAAATACAAGTACAAGTTATGAAACAATCTTATTGCAAAATGTTTGGGCTTGTCTGTTCCTGCCAAGCACGTACTTTCTCTAGCTGAACAGTTTTTAGAACTGTTGCTCTCCAGGATTTGGTTGTTCAAAAGTTGGTTCACTCTTACATATAAACACTGGGTTAAGCTGGATTTCAAAGAACATTTTCTTCGCCGAGGAAATATTTATTCTGCATTATAAGTACTGTTGAGATTTTGTAAGCAAACAGAAGTCAGTCCGAGATTGAAGCACATATCAGTCTCTACAAGGTTAGAAACGAAAAGTTGGGCTAGATATTAATTTTAGTCCTCATCATCATATGGTCGGCATCTTTACAGATGATCCGTGACTCTGTGACGTCGCTCTCGGCGCTTCTCTCGTCGTTGCTGAAGCTTGTTCTCAGCTATCAAACTGGTATCTCAACGAACCTCTTTTGAATTTTAGTCCTGGGTTATCTTTAATCGGGGTCCAGTTTCATTACTGCAAGGAAGTAAGAGTCCATAGCAAACCTCTGACAAGACGCTGATTCATCATAGCTTTTCTATTGAAGTGCTTGGAGCGCCGCAGCAGACAATCCTTGACAAGAGTAAGAATATGTTGTGAGATGCTCTTGCTGGTTGTCATTTCTGTAAAAGTTGGTGTCTGAAAATAAGAAAAGAAGAAATCAGGTTAATGAATTATAGAACAGATAATTCCTTCCCGTTTAACTATACAAGGATGAGGTTAGCTTGCACTTTAACATATTGTGTTTAATTGAATTCAGGAAATGGGTCCTGTAGATGCAAGCACGACTTCGGATCCCACCCACGAAGAAGAGCCAAAGAACGTACAAATTGGTGTAGGAATAAAAGATTTGAGAAAAGTCTTCAAGGTAATGATTTAGATTAAATACACGTATACATGTAAGTAGACCATCACCATTAATTTGGGTTAAGAATTGCCACTGATTATTGCGTTCAAGAAATGAAGTAGACACTCTCAATTTACCTTGACAAACATAACTTTGCTTCTGCTTCATGTAAAAAGTAAAAGTGGATAAAATCCCGTGTACTATTCTTATTATCCTATATTTATCTAATAACCAGTAATTTATCGTATCGAGTATTACATGATAGTTCAACATTATACCCTTACTTATCATAGACATAAATGTAAACTCGCATTCTTGATATCATTTGGCCTTCTTTATTGATAATAATGATAATGACATGACTTTTTGAGGGAGTAATGTTTATTTGCGCCCTTGTGGTGTCATTTGTGGCCCTCGCGCTTCGCTAGGGCCGCAAATGACACTACGGGGGCGCAAATAAACAATATTCCCTCAAAAAGTCATATTATTCCCTTTTTAGAGGGACATTGGTGCATCGTTACGTGCATTTTGTCAACAGTTATGTGTTATACTCTAGGGCTCAACTGGCTCCAAAGTTGCAGTAGATGGTCTTTCGCTGAATATGTTCCAGGGTCAGATAACTGCTCTTCTAGGACACAATGGTGCTGGCAAAACTACAACCATGTCGATTCTAACAGGCCTGTTCACACCCTCGAGTGGCTCAGCTCACATTAACCAGAGGAGTATACTTACAGAGATGGATGCAATCCGAGAGAGTCTTGGACTCTGCCCCCAACATAACGTGCTGTTTGATAGGTTATCAGTGAAAGAACACCTTATTTTCTTCATCAATCTAAAGGTAAATGGTTTTCCTATCCACTACATTTGTAGTCGCGTGTTTAGTTTAGCTAAATAGCCTTGTTACAATATCGAGAATCGAAAACAATATGCGGCATAACACAGTTAAGCCAAAAGGAAGTGGTGTGTAAAAACAAGAAAAACTTTCATCCTTTCAATTGAGCCTCGGAACAATAAAAAAGATAGGGTAGTATATAATTTTAGCAGTAGAATCAATAGATAAGTTAATATTTCAGTGATTATGGAATATGAGTATTATATGTTTAATCGAAATTTGTAGGGTGTATATGGAGTGGACGCTGACAGACAAGTAAAGGAAATGATCGAAGACTTACAGCTTGTTGACAAGGCAAACTGGTCATCCTCACAACTGTCTGGAGGAATGAAACGCAAACTCAGGTTAGCTGATAAGTAACATTTATAGCTGTATATCACATTGATATTGTTGTAGATACGTTTATTGATGTGTATTTATTATGTCAAAATTACGTTTATGTAGTGTTGAGCCTAGTGTTGTAATTTTTGAGCTTAGAATTATTGAGGCATCATTATCAGATGACTTTTATACTTTTAGATGACTTTAAGGGCATTTTATCAAACCTTCATCGTGTTTTTGTTTCTGAATATCTTAGCATTAATAAGTTTATATTAATAATACTTTTAATCATATAATACACTTCAAATGGGTAAACTTTGGTGAAAGATTTCTAATTTAGGATTTTGACATTTATAACGAGCTTTGTATAGTTTACATAGTTTTATATTTATTTCTTTTTGTATTTTTTGATAATTAGAATTGTAATTTAGAAAGTTAGGTGTGCCCTATTAGGAGTAGGGAATCCCCTGTGCTAGATTTTCTGTTGATACGTTAATAAAGTCATTGTATTTAATAGTGTTTTGTGTTCATTAGGAGTTAATGTTTTCAAACTATTTGCTGTAGTTGTGCTATTGCCCTCATTGGAGGCTCCAAAACCGTGTTTCTTGACGAGCCCACATCAGGAATGGATCCTTATGCAAGAAGGGCAACCTGGGATTTACTTCTGAAGCACAAGGAAGGAAGAACTATGGTTTTAACCACGCACTTCATGTAAGCATGCTTATGTTGTCTTTTGCCTCCCACGCACTTCGCTATTATTATTGAAAATTCTCTTTAGCTTTCACTCACAAGCTCATAACAAGACTTAGCTCTGTTCGTACGTCTTGGGAAACAGATTCCCGCGGCAGAGCCAATCTATAAATAACTTTAGTGGAATTGACATATCGCGGCTATAGCTCTCAAAGTTCCTCTCTGTCCCCTCATTTTCTCTTGATGTAGCATTAGACCGTTGGCTTTTCGGTTGTACTGAGAACGTCACTTGCTTTTCTGTCCTATACAGGCAGGTAACTAGAACACATTACTTTCCTCATTGTCGTATCGTTGTACTTATGATAACGTCATGCTTATAATAATTACCTCCATCTGTTTAGGGATGAGGCTGACTTCCTCGGTGATCGCATTGCTATTATGGCTGATGGCCAGCTCAGATGCTCTGGTAGTTCCCTGTTTCTCAAGAGCAGGTACTTTGATTAAAAACAAACATGTTTTATCGTATCAATTTAATTATACATTTTAGAAACGATTAAAGACAAGATTCTACGTGTGCACATATTTTACATTGGTAAAACCCCTGCGCCAGTCATAAAAATAGAAAACGTTTTTTCAAGACCTTTTTAAAGTTGTTAACACACTTTCTTTTAATATATTTCAGATTGATAAACAGGGATGTCGTGTAGATTTAGATTCTTCATGCAAAATTTTCTCCTAAAAATGTAAATGTTTTAATCGCTTACTGTAATTCAGGACACCTTCCACCTCTGCAACCTAGGAACGAATCCAGGGCTTTGCACATAGACTGAGATAAATCAACTCTCAATCTGACTGTGTAGGTTTCTCTCCAGTACTCTGGTTTTTTCCCTCAACAAAATCGACTACCAATTAATTATAACTGGCTCTGGTAGGTTAGTTCAGCTTAGAAGAGCCACCCTATGGAATGCAGACAAAACTGTCATCATTATCATGTTCATCATCATCATCATCATCATCATCATCATCATCATCATCATTATCATTACTGTATATTATTAGGTATTATTATTATTATTATTATTATTATTATTATTATTATTATTTATAATATTTTTTTTATTATTAGTATTGGTAGCAGTATTCAGTAGTAGTAGTCGTAGCATCAGTAGTAGTAGTGGTAGTGGTAGTAATAGTAAAGTTACTTGTAAATAATTCATGCTGTTTTTGTGTTAATTTGTAGGTATGGTGTCGGGTACCACTTGACTCTGGTCAAGAAGGAAGGATGCAATGAGAACCTAGCAATAAACTGCGTCAAGAAACATGTTCCAAGTGCGCAAGTAATTAGCAACGTGGGAGCAGAAATCGAGATGATTCTGGAGAGTGAAAGTTCACACATGTTTGAGAATCTTTTCCTTGAGCTTGAAAGTAAGCACTTCTAACATAACACTCAGAAATGGTGGTTAGTCTTGAGTCCGATTTATTGAAATGGCTAACATATTTATTTTAATGCGCGCGTGTTCAAGCCTAGGTATTGATTGTTAAGGTTTTTATATCACCTCCCTAGCTACATTGAGTACCCATAGTTGTTTCGAGATTAGCTGCTTGATGAGAAGTCTTCTATAACCTGTTGGAGACATTTGGATCTACATCTTACTTTAACATTTCACATTATTTTATGACATGCTCGTTGAGCGGGCACGATGAAGCGAATTCTGTGTCCTAGGCCTATCTTGCCCCCTCGGGATTGGTCGTTTTGTTCCCGCAAGAAAAGAAATTGTGTGGGACGGAATTACACATTGAGTTTTGGGCAATGGAGTCGCAAAAAGGGGAAGATGCCAGTCAAAACAAAGAAATAGACGGATTTGATATATTTATTCGTCAACAAAAAGCGACAGATACAAAAATTAAATGCAAAGTGATATGCAGACATGGAAGCGTTTTTGTCTCACGGAAAACAGAAGTAAAGTAAAAATTTTTGGCCATATAACAAATCCTCTGTTGAACAAGTTTGTTCGGTTAAAATGGCTGGATATTGGCCTCGTTCTTTTTTTTTGCATTTTCGTGGACCTCGACTTCGTATCGGTCCATAATAACGCAAAAAAAAGAACTTGGCCAATGTCCAGTCATCTTGACCTCACGCTTGTTCAATAACGCATATACATCACTTGTATCAATACAGCTTAAATAGAACTAGTTAGAAAACATGATTGTGTTCCTTGTTGGGTGCGGAAAGAGGAGGAAATTAAAAAAATTACACAAAAAAAAGAATCCACAACAAAAAAAAACAGAGGACGAAATGTGAGCTGCTGAATACTTTTACAAAGAACTGCCTTTGAATTCCAAATTTAATTGCAAATTCAATCCCCTTTCTCAAAAAGAGGGCTGAAGAAAGGCTTTATGGAAATCTAGATCAGCATTATAAAATTATTTTTTAATTCAAACTCAGATTTATTTCGGAGTTAATTATACATGGATGTTATTCCTCTTGTTGCTTTCCACACTATGAAACTATATATCTTACCTCTGTTAATGCTTTGACTGCAACTACATTTTAGACAAGAAGGACGAATATGGAATCAACAGCTTTGGTGTATCAGTGACTACAATGGAGGAGGTTTTCATGAAGGTTGGAGAAGGCGAGGAAAAAATGCTCGATGACGTGTAGGTATCTTAGAATATCAAGCGGTTTTGAGAACATTTAGATTAGTTACGGGTTTGCCTATTAAAAGGAGCTAAAAGTGAGATTTTATCAGAGAGAAAGATCAAGAAGGTTTAGAGGATGTTTACACTTTTAAATAGCTTTTCTTAAACTGGTTGCTTACAGTGTAAAGGTCTCAAACTAATCTTTTTTGTTATCAAGGGAACAGGTGTTCAAAAGCTGGTTAACACATTGGTTTAAGTCTATAGATTTAGTAGCAATTTTTTCAGTATTCACAAAGCGATTAATATGTGTAATTGGAATGTAATATTTGCAACAGCTTTTGGTTACTCACAAATTAACTGCATCCTTCAATAGATTTTATCAAAATAAATTCTACAGTGGAAGCCTATATCCACTTGATGTTAATAGGCGAATATTTGATGACGTCATTGTTTACATTCTGCTTTATTAGCATACAACTTTACATGGCGAAAAAACCAAAATAAAAACGAATTGAGGTTAAGGTGGCTCCCTAGAGTTTTTGCAAATATTACCAAGTAATATTTAGGTATCACTAAAACGTTTTCAATAACTCATCACAAGATAGTCATTCAGTTGTGAACTTCAAGCACTGAAACATTTTCCTATATGCTTGCCCATCTGATCCGACCCGTTGCTATAGCAACGTAGCTCTTCGAAATGCAAAAAGGAAGCTTTAAAATTAAGCCATTTTGCTTTATTTCTCAAGATTCCTTCGGTAAAATCTCTTTAAATTTTGAACTTGAACAGCTTATATTACAGCAAAGATTTTAAAAAGAAAAAAACATCATTCAGACAGAAAAAAAGTTATTTGAAATTTTTAAATTTCACGAAATAAAAAAAATTACATTCGATAATTTCTTTTAAAAAAATGGAGATATTGAAGATTGGTTATTCGACGTTTTATTTGCCAACTTTAAAAAAAAATTACCAAAGAAATTTTGAGAAACTGGCATTTCTATTTTGTTTCGAACGCGCTGTGATGTAATAAAATTTTGAAAAAGCACACGCGCGTTGTGCATGTATCCTGCCATTTTCGTACTCAAGTCTCGCGCGGTTCGAAAACCCTAGTGAGCCACCTTAAGCCTTGTTAGTAATTCCAAATATGGTTGCCTTATTGCAGAAACAAATTCGAGATCAGTTGCTATTTTCTATTTTTTTACATTACACAGTCTGAAATTAAAGATTTAGCAGATCAGACAACTGATGTTACAGTGACACAGGCTAAGCAAATTGAAAATCTTGTCATTTGTTTTATTAAGTATGAACAAAGGTAATTATATATTATTCATTATTTAAACAATTTGCAATTTGGAAAAGTTACTCTGTTGTTCTTTGTGTATCAGTAGATTTTTTATGTGTCTTAATTATTATTATCACAGTACGTAATTAAACCTGTCCAGTAATATTACTTAACAGTACAAAATGAATCATTAAAATTCGGTATTATACCATATTCAAGTTACAGTAATAAAAAATCTCAGTATTAAGCCTTTTAGCCCCAAAGCATGGCAAATGATGAGTTGGTAAATTCTCCTAACTGAGCTCCATATTTTCTGTATAAGCAGTTTGGGAGAATTTGGCTTTTCAACTTCCACAGCTTATTCCATTTGATCAATTTCTTATTTCTCATTACCAGTTATATTGTTTTGTATGAGTTATGTAAGGAGAAGTTAGATGTTGATAAATTGCTTTGGGCTGAAAGGCCTAGGGTTAAGGAACTTGGTAACTATGCGATACTGAGTTTGTGTCACATAAGCCAATTTAATGACCTTACCCGCCATGTGAGTTCCCATAGCTCAGTGGTAGAGCATCTGATTTGTGTATGGAAGGTCATGGGTTCGATTCCCATCAGGAGCTCCATTTTTTCAAAGTGCTGTCTCTGCAAAATTTCATATCGTTATTCATTTGTATGTTATTGATTGCCCTATATTTGTATATTACTGATTGCCTAATATTTTTAAAAATGTTAAAAAAATTATTTAATAATAGTTTTAGAGGGGGCATAAGGGTTTGCAATGATATCAGGTTTTGGGCTCCTTTTCTTGTGGTGGTTTGCAGAAATTTTCATTTCACGTTGTGATTTTGTAGTTTCACAAATACATGTTGTTTTGCCTAAATGTGATGTTGATGCAGTATTAATTATTACAGTTTTCTATGTTTTTTGTATGGCATTGCACAGTATTACTGTTTTGTCACTTTTGAACCCGCCTTATGTCCCCAGGTCAAGGGTTGCCACGGTCCTTGGAAATCCTGGAAAGTCCTGGAATTGGAGAAAAAAAAATCCAGGCCCCGGAAAGTCCTTAAATTTGGCCGTCACAGTCCTTGAAAATCCTGGAATGGGCAAAAAGTTTCCTGTTTAACTTCCAAAAATGATAAAAATGAGCTGTTTGTTAAAATAATTATTGTTGATGTGGCAATTGCAATGTCCTAAAACAAAAACCACGACTCCGAGAGGCTTAATTTTTGTTTTATAGCTTGTTAATATAATTAGTATGTGTATCGTTAAACTGATTTTTGATAAAAATAGGTAATAAAAGCATTAAGTTTTATTTGATAGAGAAGGCCCTGGATTTGCTTGAAATACTGGAAAGCCCTGGAAAAGTCCTTGAATTTCATCACATCCAGCAAATAGTGGCAACCCTCTGTCTCCATCATAGAAACTAGACAGTAGAGTCTAATAATTCAAATTTAATTTTCTTGTCTTGCAGGGTACACTTTGTGGTGGTGTTGAGCTGTTTGATTGCTGTCTTAGAAGGTCACTATACAAGAACAAGTTTGAGATGACTTATGTCGGGCTAAGTCAGGTTAGTGAAGAAAGCTTCTCCATTGTTCAAAACGTGGTTAGCACTAAACCCAAGGTTAAATTCTTAACCCGTCTTCTTGTTTTTGACCTTGTAGAGACTGATTTGAGCTTGGAAATTCTGGACAGTATTTTATAAGAAAGTTCTGCAAATCTTCCTTGAAGAAGAAATTACTGCTTGAAATTTAGCTTAAGGCAGAATTAAATTAAAGTTTATAACCCGCCTTTGAAAAACCCAGCCCTAATACGTATACTACTACTGCTGCTGCTGTTGTTGCTGCTGCTGCTGCTACTACTCGTGCCTCCCACCTCTATGACCTGGTATCGATTTTGGGGCTTCGCACATGGGCTGAGATTTGTCGATCTCAATCGATATCTGACTCCAAGGGTTTTTCTCTGGGTTATCTGGCTGAGGTGCTGTGCTTCAATGTTATGTATGGATCGTGTTCTGGGGCCGAGTGCCTGGATGGCAGCACAGCTCCTTTGGTCCAACCTCATTGAGCTGCATCCTTGGCAATTTAGGAGCAGGCGTAGCACAGTTGGTAAGTGCGCTGCCTTCTGTGTGCTGGAGATCCCCAGTTCGATTCTCAGTGACTCCAATGTCTGTTCCGACTTTCCTCTCATCCATGTAGCTTGAGCTTTAAATACCCGTAAAACGGAGCACTGACAGAGGAAGGGGGGTAAAGTGCGCACCGAGGGCCACA
>JAOCPT020570744.1:0-10756 GCA_026546935.2 Palythoa grandiflora | reverse complement strand
CAGGGGGAGTCAATGACTCTCATCCACTTAACACTACAGAAACCAGAGATAAGCACCAGCTCCAATGGGCCACTTTGTGCTCGTAAAAGGATTTAGCTAAATTGCTGATGCCTAGCCAAGTTTCCACCAAATTTTGTTACAATAAATCTGGAAATTGCTTTTCCCGATTGTACTAAGCAGCTAATTGCATTGTTTGCCTTTTTGAAACTGTCTTTTGCACATTTCTCCCAGCATTAACTTTCTCCTTTTTTCGTTTTTTTTTTGGGCTAAATGGAATATTAAAATAAGCTAACCATTTTCGATGCACAACTTTAACCCAAAAAACTAAAAAATAGTAAACACAGAGGAATTTTTACCAACTTCTCGATTAAACACAAAATCTTTCATCTCGTACTGCATTGTGAATCGGGAAACAATAGCAACTTTGTATTGCCAAATAATTTCAAACACTTTTCCTTCTTCTGCAACGAAACCAGGGAAGCAATCAAAGCTATGATCGAAAGGATCTACCCACAGTGTTTTGGAAATCTCCCACGTTTTCCTCTTTGAACTTTTTGGGGTTTTTTTGGTGGGAAAGCAGAGCTGGACTGGTATGTGTAACTTTTTTAGAACCACTGAACTGTTAGGAAGATTATGGGTGCACCTCCTTTTCATTTAGTGCTTTACGTGAGCATAACAATAAGTCGTTTTGTGCTTAATTGGTTATTTCAAGAGTAGTGGCTGAAATTTCTAGGCGATTTTTGATTCATGTTTTTGTTGCAAAATATGAGCTTTGTATTCCGCAAGTAATGAATTTCTTTTGCTTTATTAAAACTTTGAAGTAGTCACACTTATGTTTCAAGACAATAATATTAATTATTTTAGTCCTGGTCAAGTGTGATTTTTAATCATTTGTAAAAATTTCACATGATTTTGGTAATTTTAAGTCTAAGATTGTCAGTAATTATGACTTACTGCTGGTATTTAAAAGTACATGTGGGATGTGGCTCCTGTGTTGTTTTTGAGTATTCTCATAAAATGTTCACAAGAATGCTATTTGCATTTTGATCACATAAAATATTATTTCATTAATTTTTTATTTATTCTAAAGATCTTAGAAATGTTGTTTGTGTCAATTGTTTAGCAAAGTCATAAGCCATTAATACCAAAAACCAAAAAAGTACACCTGATTTTATTGGTTGCCCATTGCAAGAAATATTCTTGTTAAATGGCTGAGTTACTTGTTGTTTGTTGCAATGTCCAATGAACAGTTATTGGCTACTGAAAATTAAACATGCTTTCCGTTCTTTAAAAATCTTACACTTGTCTTGAAGTGTCACCTCAAAGCAATATACCTGTGAACAAAAAGAAAATGGACATAATTATAAGACCTATGCTTTCATCCAGATAAATAATGAAAACTAATAGTAATGAAGAATTTGCCAAGAATCATTGCACCTAATACAGATACCAATACCACTAGAATTTTCAAACTTTCATAATTGGTGAGTGACTAAATCCAGAGACCTAATTGCCACTTTAATTTATATATTTATAACAATTATATATTATTTGTTCAGGAGAACTCTCTCACTTTGGCAACTACAATGCTTTATCAAGACAATAAAACAGTATTATGTCTGTTTCTATTGTATCTACAGTGGTTTTTTTTGTGGACGTGGTTGAGGTCTACCAGCCAAGGGTTTTCTAAATATAAATGAGGTGTACCAGGGTTTTTTTGTGAGTTCCACTTGCTGAGAGATTTCTGTGAATATGGTTAAGAGGACTACCACCACTGTTTTTTGTGGGTTTGGTTGAGGTCTACCGGCTGAGAGTTTTCTGAATATAATTGAGGTCTACCAGGGTTTTTTGTGAGTTCTACTTGCTGAGAGATTTCTGTGAATATGGTTGAGGACTACCACGGTTTTTTGTGGATGTGGTTGAGGTTTACCAGAGTTTTTTGTGGATTTGGTTGAGGTTTACCACAGGGCCTCTGATATTGTGCAATGGTACGATCCCGCATAATTGATCAATAATCGCATCCGATCGCATAATTTGCAAATTTCCGCACAATCGCGCATTATTCTTACAAATAACATAATATGAGTAAATAAAAGTGGTACAACCTTGTAACAGTTTTTTGTGCTTTATAATGCAATTTCTTAGTAATTCACAGCCCAAAACATCTCAAAAAAGGACGAGAAACAATCACCATTCTAGATGTTGTTTTTACACTGTTTCGCGCGTCAGGGATCTGGTACTGAATTAATTCTAAAGTTTGTTGTCATTGGTGCATAACGAAAACAATCGATAGAGTGTTGACCACTCAGAATTATCAATTTATTCCATTTTATTGTTTTCAGTAAAATCGTCGCTTTTTTGCACGAATATTGATCTCATCTTCTTGTACAATGTATTTCTTGTCGCTTTTGCCTGAATTCTTTTCAAATGGATAAGTTTTTAGTCAAATCAGCTGAAATTTTTTCTGAGATAAAAAAAAAGATCATCTTCCACCTAAAATGACTGCTTCTGAACCCGCTAAAAAGTTACATTTCGTGCCCAAGAAAATCATTTATTTTGCTCTGCGTGCGACGTGGTTATGGACCATTTGAGGAAGTGTGTAGTTTATATTTAACTGTTGTATAAAAGACATTTGTAAGGGCAGAAGAGAGATTGTATCCTTTGACCTTTGTATAAAAGCTGTATAAATAAGTTAAAAAAATCGCATAATTTACCGCATAATGACCCTTGAATTACCGCATATTGAGCCCTAAATTGCCGCATAATTTCGAATTTTTTATCGCACTTTATCAGAGGCCCTGCTGTAAGCTTTAATTTGATATATGGGTTTAGGTATCTACGGTTTAAGACAGATGCACTGTATCATATTGATGCAAAACACCCCTGAAGGTATACGGTAACCTTAATAGAGAAAGGATGAAAAGTAAGTTACAAACAGTGATGAAAACATAAATTATATTACATGTATGGGAGCTTTAATTCTTGTTGCTTTGTTTTGTAGCAACAACCAAGGAAGTGTTGATAAAGGTCTTCTCACAGCTACCCGGGCTAAAAAAGGAAAAAGTGTGGGAATCACATTTCAGGATTTGAGCAAGAAAAATGACAGGTGTTTAAAAAAAATACAGTTTAGCTAAAGCTGTAACTAATTGGCATAAGTTCACTAAGAAGGATAAAATTGTTATAAATTATATAAAAATATTATCTTCCAGGAAAGGGGGAATACAGTAATGATAGGTCTGGAGTGCTCGTGATATTTGGGTAAAATTGGCAATTCAATTGATATACCGTATTTACTCGAATAAATGCCGCGGCGTTATTTAAATTTTTCATGATGTGGGTGCGGCGTTTATTCGAGGGCGGCGTTTATTTCAAATGCTGTTTATTTTTTTAAACAACCAACCATAACTTTTAATACTTTAAAAAGAGGGAAAATGATACAGTTCTTTGTCTGGCTGTACCGGTCACGCCTTACAATTTTACTTGTTGAGCTTGCAAACGCGTAAGAAATCTTTAAACTGCCTTTCAAACTTTAAACTTATAGTTTGAAACAACTCTGCTCTGCGATTGTAAAAAGTGAGCGTCATAAATTTGATGTTTCAGTTTGTTGTCTGTTCCAGGGTGCGGCGTTTATTCGAGGGCGGCGTTTATACATATTTCGGCTCTCAGGTGCGGCGTTTATTCGAGGGCGGCGTTTAATCGAGGGCGGCGTTTATTCGAATGAATACGGTATAGGCGGCTCTTGTTAGCCGCTATACACACCATGCGTGACCTCGGAGCACAGCGTCAAGGAGGGAAGAAAACCCTCAACAGTTCAACGGTTTTTATTTACCACATATTCAGAATAAGAAAAATAAATATAAGAAAAGTGAAAAGGGTGGGGGTACAAGATTTGCAACCCTAAGGGGTTAGACTAGCAATCGTGCACCCTACTTTATTTACAATAAGTCAAAAGGTGGTGATGTGAAGCCGAAACGTAAAGCAAAAAAAGATATTATTGCTTGCATTTACAATTACATATTGTAGTCTTGTTATTACATATTGTAGTCTTGTTATTACATATTGTAGTCTTGTTATTACATATTGTAGTCTCGTTATTACATATTGTAGTCTTGTTATTACATATTGTAGTCTTGTTATTACATATGGTAGTCTTGTTATTACATATTGTAGTATGGTAGTCTACCCTCAGAGTCAGATAGAGATTGACAAATCTCAGCCCAAGATTCGATCCCGAGTTGTAAAGAGTTGTGAGGTGTGAGTGATGACCGTTCGCCAACCTGACTTTCCTGGAGTAACCAAAAAAACCCCTCGGAGTCAGATTGAAATCGGCTGTAGATCAGCCAATGTGCAGAGTCAGTGGATTCAATCCTCGGTCGTACAAATGAGAGTCGCGAACGATGACCACTACGCAAACCTGACTTTCAACCTTATATCCCTATTTGTTTAACAGTTACAGTATATTCTTGGATTAACAAAAGGAAGAATAGGGTGTTATAACCATCCCAGCGTCCACATGAACCAAGCCGAGCCCCCATCACTGTAGAAGAAGAGGGCCTCAATAACAAATATGCATGAAAAGAGGTAATTTCACGTCCTCTGATTCAATGGATAGAAAAGTTATTGTCTTATATTTCGCACAAATTGAAAGCTAAAAATATATTCGTCTTCAAGTGTGATTGTGATCAAAATGAATAAGTGGAGGGTAACCTTCCAAGTGATGTGCTCCTAGCTTTTTCTACGTGTGTGTTGATTGGGCAGATAGATAGTTTATTAAGTTTTAAAAACTTTACAGCAAAACGGGTGAATGATGTTAAAACTTTGCATAGGGGAATATAATTATAATTAATAGAAAGGTTAAAAAACTTACAGCTTCTAATAATAAAAGAGTTTTTTTAAAACAAGAAACACAAAAACAAGGGAAAAAGGTTAAAAAAATTTACAATTACTAATAACAAAGGAGTTCTTAAATCGTTCAGTTTTCGCCCTTGGCAAAAAAAATTTCCGTTGGCGCCTTAAATTGTATTGGCAACTGTTCGAATCAGGCAGTAAACTGTGTAGCTTGTGACTCGAATCTGTCACGACCTCCACGAACAACTTTCTTGTCAGGAGTTCCCTGCGGTCGGAAAGTTTAGGCAGCCCACTTGCTCTAAGTGCTTCTGAAGAAGATTGAAAGGGGTAAATAATTCTTAGAGCGTGCTTTTGTAGCTGTTCTAGGTCGTCCGAGAGATATTGTGGCAGACTATTGTGAAAAACGGAACAGGCAAATTCAAGTGTAGGACGGATGCACCTGGAATAGAAAGTCAGCAGATCTTTTGTTGGAATATTTGCTCTTTTGAGCTGTATCATAAAATAGAACCGAGGCGCTGCTTTTCTAGTTATTTCTGAAACATGATGATTCCATTTGAAGTCACTTGAAATATGGGCTCCTGGCTTTGTCTACGTTTGTGTTGTGTTCAAGATGAATAGGAGAAGATGAACTTTTTTAATGATGCACTCCTCACTTTGTCAACGAACGGACTATTGTAAACGACGTTTTACCTACAACGGCTCCAATTCATTTAAAGTCAAGCACGCCCTTCGATCAACTTTAATGGAAACTGATTGGGTAGTCTGAATCGAATTCTCACACGGCAACCATATAAAGCTGTTAGTCTTCTTACATTTTGTTTTATTAGTAATTTAACATTTGGTGATTTTACCGTGTTTAAAGAAAGCATGAAAAAGAAAGAAAAAAGCGTGACGCCTCATAAGTCTCTTGATCATTTTCTCATTAGATTTTTAACACCTCTTATAATTTCTGCAGGTCAAGATCATATAGCAGTTGGGAAACTGAGGAAAAAAGATAAAATCAAAATAAAGAAAGTTTTCAAGTTTCATATCAATTACGATTTAGCTAGTGTCATGATAAACGATATTGAAATCTTTTTGCTTGCAGTTAAAACCATAGGAGTCAAATACTAGTTCCAGCCAGCCAAATGATATAATATTCTCTAAACATGTCAGTAATCATGCATTCTATTTTTAACATGTTATTCTAACCATTTGTTCAAAAACATGAAATTCAATAATCTACGCACCGATACAAAATGAAAACCAGTTTTAATTACGTTCGGAAATAGTGAAACTACACAAATGATCAAACAGCCATGATTCTCTTGCTCGGATATATAACTAAATCCTCGAGACGGGACACCTTGCTGATGTTTGATATGTTTTATATATGGCCATTTTGTTATGGTATTGTGTGTGAGGTTTCTTTTCTTGCTTTTTTCAAGGTTGTATATTAAGACGAGAGAACGATAGTGATAGCAAAACAAACCATCAACATACCCGTTTCTTGGTAGAAGAAGGTCAACACTACAGCAAGTATCCACAAGAACCAAAATCTTCGCATTTCTAGATAAAAAGATTCTCCGTTAGAAATAAAATCATGTAAATTTTATTGATCTGAAACAAAAACTTAAACTTCTTAATCACTCACTATAATAATTTTAGAACTTACTAAAGATATTCTTCAATATTGTGTTTCTAATGAACCAATCGTTTCTCGTTTTACAAGATTGTTTTTGAAATCATTCAATGAAGCATACACTGTAGCACAAGACAGAATATAACACGAGGACTGGTATAAAATCAAACAAAATAGATTAAAACGTTTACTCTTAGTTTCCTTTAAATATTTCTGCAATAATGATATTCTTTAAAGTTTGTTACCAATAATTGCCTTTAAAATCAGCTCAAGCGAGTTCAGTTTCATTTAACTGAATAACATTTTCCGTCTTAGAATAATCACCTGTGAGATCTCAAATTATGTGAGGCCTTTTTCAATTTAAAAGAAACGTTTAACAAGATTCATGGAACTATTAATGTAAATATATTGTTATAGTAAGCTTGAGAAACGTACCTCCAAATTCAGGATTGTTCTACAAGTAATTTGAACGATGAAGTCATCTTGTTTCCACGATGATTTATTGACACAGCTGCGCATGCTCGTTATTTTTATTCAATGAACCACCTGCTGGAAACAACCAGCCGATTCTGCACTGACGAAAGTGTAATACTGCGTAGAATCACACAGCTCTGTTTTAAGGCGTATGGTGATTGGTCAACCGAGAGAGGCATGGATTTTTGAATAATCTTAGTTACAGTTTTAAATGGCTTCCATTTACCTCAACGACGTAAAACTGGCGGCAAATTGTTAACGAATTCGTTTAAAATACCTCCAAGGTAACTTAAAGGTTTTCCATTGCCTTCACAACTTGAGAATTTGTCTCTTAATTTCTTTTAAAATAGATCTAAAAAAATATTTTAAAATACTAGCATTTGGACCTATGTCGGTTTCTCCTGTGCATTTGCTTTTTTAGAAAATTGGTTTGTTTTTTGTAATATCGCTGGTTTGCTTTTTACGTTTGTAAGATTGCTAGAAACCAAAAAAGGTGTTAAAAACATGAAAGGATAATAATTGAAAACTCCTGCGCCTAGCTGTTCAAAAGCCGGTTAGCGCTAACCCAGGGTTAAATTTTAATCCTTTTTCTTGTTTCCAACCTTGTACAGACTGATTTGAGCTTTAATTTTGGAATTAGCAAATTTTTTATTTGAAAAATCAGCACAATATTGTATAAGAAGAAATTGTTGCTTGAATTTTGGTTTAATTAAGCCAGGGTTGAAGATAATAAGCCTTATAACTCTA
The DNA here is from genome assembly GCA_026546935.2 of Palythoa grandiflora. Classification (NCBI taxonomy): domain Eukaryota; kingdom Metazoa; phylum Cnidaria; class Anthozoa; order Zoantharia; family Sphenopidae; genus Palythoa; species Palythoa grandiflora. The sequence goes on along the minus strand of JAOCPT020570744.1, from coordinate 3,066 downwards.
TCCTCTATTCAGTTGAATTAACCTGACATGTCTAGAATATTCTAACAGTGGTTGCTATTATCTTTAAAAGCTTTAATTCAAGATTTTGTATTTTATTAATGCTTTTCCATATCGTGGTCGTACTCCCTGCTATACAATCGTCTATTAAAAAGTAAACTTAAAAGATCTTGAAAATTTCTAACAAAACATTTTATCAACTGATCAACACTAAACCAGTTAGCGAGAGAATCGATGAGAGACGATGGAGATTCTTTATTTAAGCTTTATTACCCACATCTTTGCAATCAGTGAATTACAATTTTGGCTACAATTGTTGAAAATACTTAATTGTTTTAAATCATCATCATCATCTCATTTCTCCTCATGTGGAGATTGAGACCCTGCACGTTTGCCTCCACACCGCTTTGTCCTGTGCTGCCTGATGTGCCTCTCTCCAAGTTCTCCAACCAAATGAATTCAATTCCCTTTCAATCGTTCGCCTCTAGGTCTCCTTTGGTCTACCCCTCTTCCTCTTTCCCTCGGGTTTCCAGGTTAGTGCTACCCTCACATGGCTGCGTGGATCTCATAATATATTACCAATATATATCTCCACATTCTCTCACGAATGATCTCACTCACTCGTTTAGTTTTGGTGCATCAATATAGCTCTTCATTTGAGATTTTCATTAGCCATTTAATTCTCATGATCCTCTTCAAACATACACTATAGAATCTGTTCAGTTTTTGCTCGTCAGTGACAGTTGTCCTTCACAGCTCTGCTCCGTAAAGTAGCGCTGGTAGTACAATATTATGAAATAAGTGGAGCTTCGTTTTTCGGCTGTATGATTCCGGTTTCCAAACTTTTCCAAGTAGATTGATAGAGTTCCTAGCCTTGGAGAATCTCTACCTTATGTCTGCTTCAGCACTTCTATCCTTTGCTACTGTGGATCCCAGGTAGGTGAATTCTTCAGTATCTTCTATCTCTGACCCATAGATCTTTATGTTATCCTGTCTTCGTGCATTATTCTCATCACCTTTGTCTACTTGGCACTCATTTTAAGACCAACATACGCTGCGATCTTTCCTAATCTCGATGTATTCCATTGTGTGTCTGACCAGGTGCTTGAAATCAGTAAAACAATGTCGTCAAATATGAAATCTTAGAGGGCGGGATTGAATTCCCACCGTATTCCATTTCGCTCTTCTTCCACGGTTCTTCTCATTACCCAGTCAAGTACAATGATGAAGATAAATCCTGACATAACACAACCTTGCTTAACGCCTGTGGTGACTTTAAACCAATCTGTGATAGTTCCTTCATAGATGACTGCACTTTCACTGTTGTGGTACCAGTTCCTAATAATGCAAACGAATATTTTAGGACACAATAGCTTGGTTGTATTTGCCAAATTCTTTCTCTAGCAAGACTGTCAAATGCTTTTTGGAAATCCACAAAGTTCACATAAAGGCTTGAATGCCATTCAATACTCTGTTCAATGATGATACGCAGAGTGGAGAATTGTTCGGTTGTTCCATGGCCTTTTCTAAATCCTGCTTGTACAGATTTCAGTTTTTCATCTACTGCTGTTATTAGCCTGTTGATGAGGGTTCTTCCAAATAACTTGCTTGCTGTTGGTAAGAGGTACACATCCCTAGAGTTGTCACAAATTGTTAGATTACCTTTCTTTCCAATGATAGAGATTAAACACTTTTTTCAATCCGATGGTACAACTTCACTATCCCAGATTTTCAACAATAGGTCGTATAGCTCAGTGACTGAAGATTCGATGTCAACGGTCCAACGGTTTTTATTTACCACATCTTCAGAATTACATTACAAAAATACATATATGAAAAAGGTGGGGGTGCAAAATTTACAACCCTAAGGGGTTAGACTAGCAATCGTGCACCCTACTTTATTTACAATAAGTCAAAAGGTGGTAATGTAAAGCCGAAACGTAAAAAGTATGATATTATTATTATTTGCATTTTTAATTACATATTGTAGTCTATAAGATAAGATTTCAATTATGGAAGTTTGTGTAACTGAAATCTTATTCAATACTAAAAACTGTTTGGCTAAGACGAATGTTGTACAGAAGAAAGTAGGCAAATGTCAACTATTGGCTTAGGAGGAAGTCTCTGTATTTTTCTCCTAAACGCTTTAATAGACATGCTGGCTCTTATTTCGTTTGGAGTTTCATTCCAGGTCCTAACTGCAGCGTATTTTACACCAAACTGGCCATAGTTGAGGTTAACGCGTGGGAGGGTTTTTGTCTGCTTTCCACATTTCCACTGTTATTCCATCTATGCCATGAGCTTTGTCGTTTTACATTCTTTTCAAATTTCGTCTTACTTCTTCTCTGGTTGGAGGCTCAACATTGATATTTTCTGTTCCCTCTCGCAACAGACAACCGCCCGCACTTCCTAACCATTGGTTACTGCTAGTTTAGTCACTTTTGTTACTCAATTAACAATTATGATTAGGTTATTAGGTTGCATACGACTTTTACGGTAATATGAAACCAGTACTTAATCCAACTTTTATATGGGTTTTCATATGTAGTTCAGCAACCGTGTTTTAAAAACACAAATTAACAGATAACGTTGGCTAAACAGCATAATGGGCGCAGTAAAGAACAACTTATCTTGCAATAAGTTACATTACAGTCAAACCGGATGTTCTATCGATTGCAATCTTGCAAACATTCGTCGCAACATTGATTTTGTTTGACAGTTGAGTGGACTAAGTTGTTGTGAAAGATAAAAGATAAAAAAAAAAGATAAAGCGATGCATTTATATAGCGCAAGTTGCTCAGTGTATTTCGTAGTTTGTGGCTACAACTGACTCGTTGTGATTTCTTGTGAAAATGTTTTAAGTGCTGCTGCAGTATTTTAAGGAAAGATTTGCGAGTTTTCCGCCGACGTTGAAGAGCCACTCAGCAGCAGCAGGTGATACATTTTTATGAGAAATAGCAAGCAGGGACGGCGTGCTTGGCGCAGTGGTAAGATCCCGGGGGGGGGGGGTACGGCCATATATTGACTATACGGGTATGTGCCGCCCGATCGGGGCTACTTTTTCAACCT
>JAOCPT020570696.1:0-10756 GCA_026546935.2 Palythoa grandiflora | reverse complement strand
TTTCTCATCTAATCTGAAATTTGTATCAGGCTGAAATTATTGAAAGAAATTTCAAAATGAGAAGTTATGGAAGTCGTTGTGTTAGGTATTGTTTAGATACCGTTATTGTCAAAACAGGCAAACAAATCGCTTGTTGATGTCTTGTAGTGATGATAACTAAACATGAACGCTTATAGGAAAGGCAAAATTTATACATTTGTTTTTCAGCAGATTTAAGCCTTTTTTGATCAATAATAATCAAAATTTAAATGGTTTTCTCGCGGAACCACAATTAAAGCTTCAAAGATGAACGAAGATATATAGAGTGCTTCGCTTCGTATGGTATGGCCAATTTTGCCTTTTTAAATATGTATGAAAGAATCGATTGCTGAAATAAAGTTTGCGTAAAATGTTGTTATTGTTGTTTAATTTTTTTTTGCCTTTTTATTTTATTTCGTTTTTCCACAACCCAGTGTAGTTAGGAATAATGTAAGAATTAATCTCTATTCTTCACTCGTACTTATAAGATTTATTTTATTGAAGATATTACAACGAAACGAAAAAGTTTACACTTTTAAGATTTTCAGTTTACCAAAGTTTGATGTCAGACAGGGACAAAGGTCATGAGCGTGCCGTTTGCAAAAGGACATGCAAAACACTCTTCAAAATACAACCTATTATTGAATTGAAGGGTGTTCGTTTGGAGAAGGAAGTCAAAATAAAACGATTTTTCAATTTCTTTGCGAAATGTACTTTAGAGTACATATTTTGATCAACACGGAAATCAGGGTTACATCATCAACAATAACATCCTAGTTTTTTCTGCTACGTCAAAACTTTAGTTTGCTTTCAAACGCTTTTTTTTACAAACTACAAAAAAGTCCATATTTTACGAGGAAAGTCCTGAGTCTACTGTGCATCTCATATTAAACCGGCCCCGAGTAAAAGCTACTGTACTGTAGCCTCTTGTTTTTACAAGTTTTTACAATTTTTTAATAATTCAGGATATGACATTGCATGTTTTGTAGTTAAATATTTTTTAAAAATTCGTTTACACACGAATCACGAACTTTGCATGATCTTTTTCATACATAAATAAATCCTTTTACGAGCCTAAGTGACCCAATGGAGCCGGTGCTAATCTCCGGTTTCTGTAGTGTTAAGCAGATGAGAGTCATTGACTCCCCATGGACGGGACACTAATCCATCGCAGGTTAACCCCCAGCAGAATCTGGTACTCATTTTACCAACCTCGGGAGGATGGAAAGCTGAGTCAACTTTTGGGGAAAATATGGTCACACAAATGTTCAACACTCGGCTGAGCCTGGGTTTTGAACCCGGACCTTGTGGTTAGAAGGCAGAGATCTTACCACTGCCAGCCACGTAACTCTGCTTGTTTCTTTGTTTATTGAACCTACTGCCACGAAAAGAAGTAATTCTTAATCTTCAATACGAAATCTGTAATAGGAACACAATTGTCGTCCGTGCGAATAATATATCCAGAAGCACGTAGCAACCACATGCACTCATTTGGATGCCTATATTTTTTAGCACTGTTCAAGGTCAAGTGTCGGTAAGTATCTGTGGATTTTTTTTCTAACGATATGTTATTCACACGCTTCGAAATCGGATGGAATTGCCCACTTTGCGATGTGTTGGCAAGAGAAAATAGGCCTCACCACGTAGCCCACAGCAATCAGAGAAATGTGGAACAGACTCATTGTTTGCCACGTCTGATAAGACTTGTGGCCATGGTTTTTGGTCAAGAAATGTATAACCCTCCGCGTTGTTTATAACTCCTCGCACTTAGAATCTTTGATTCTAGTAGTATAAAATATTTGGTAAACCACCGAAGTCTGCCTGTACTCTTCTTTCTATAGTTTTTTTTTTGACCGAACGACTCACCTTTGGCCGAGTCAATCAAAGGAAAACGTAAAGATTAGCGAGGATGACCTAACATGAACAAGATCAAGAGAGCAAGATATACTATACTGAGGCATTTGTTACGTAACAAAGTCCATGAGATGTTTGAATCATGAAGGAAAGCATAAGATTTTAGTTTTCCGTGTGGATAACCTTAAGAACGCAAAGTTAATTGCATCTTACGGAAGTTTAGTTAACGAGTCTCTTTAAATAAATTTCCTCTTAGAAGTGCGGGGACGAATCGTTACGTCATGACATTACTTTTATGATGTTTGAATTGAACCCTGCACGTCTGACCATGCACGGTGCTGCATGCATCAATATCGTTTTACTAGGTTTCATCTATATTACAGTGAAGCGAAGTGAAGTGCTTTTTTCCAGATACTTGGGAATTTACGCTCTTATTAGGTTATCTATCTACATTTACGTTATAAAAACATATGCCCTGCTCCCACGATCTTTACATCCACGACTTATAACAAGGCTATTTAGTTTCAGTTTTATGTCAAGTACTATAAATGTATTAACCGTTTTTTTATAAAACCATTAAATTTTGCCTAAGCTCGTTCTTATAATGCTTGTGGCGTTCTCAGCCTCAAGCTGCCCTTAGTTTATTTTTATTTCTGTTGGCGACTTTTGTTGAAGAAACAAAAATAAAAGCTAAGCATTGGAGAACAAAACTCCTCGCAGCACACATGTTTTGTACAGAGTATGTGTGACTTAGAGACAGCCACCTTAATCACTTGCTCAAGGGGACTTAAGGCTCAGAATACAATAAATCTTTTTTATGTTTTATGCTCTTTTGGTACTGCGAAGTTAAATTACCAGGAAACCTTTCCTAGTTATCGAGCTTCAGCCGAAGCTTATTATGTTTGTCTTGAAATTTTGGCAAATTTGAGCCTCGTTCTTATAAAAATAATATTATTATATAAGCGTGTATAAGTAATACAACACATGATTTAAAAGAAATCGATGTATGTATTTGTAAAAAAAGGTAGCCACAAGGAAGGTAAAAGAACCTTTAGTTTAATTATGCTGGAATGTTCTGAAAAAGCAGCAAAATGAAAGTTTATAACTTATTGACATATCAAAAGCAGGTGCCAATGAATTTAATAGGCCGGCAAGATATTAAAACGTGTCAACTAACTTACAACACGGCTCCTTTCAAATCCGTATGTCATGGGCCTGATACATCTGATAGATCAGCGTAATTTCAACGGGTGATAAGTTCAACACGTATAGCAGTATAGTATAGACATGATAGGAGGTAAATCTGTAGAGATAAGACGCGTTGCTAGGTGCCTATGTTTCGCAAATTTTGACTAAAAGTCTTTGAATTACATAGGAACATTTACTATTTTCAAGATTGCCTTTGGAGGGAGAACATTTCTCTGCTGTAGGTTGTTTATTTTTTCTTGTTAATTTTTGTAAATTTGGGCATAAGGCCAAGTAAACAAACAACACTTGTTTCTCATCCCCGGCGGCCGACGCGGACTCCCGATCCCGCCCGCTTCCTTTTTGGGTGTACCGAACTTCCTTATTCTGTACGCTGTGGTTACACTAGGCGTTTTTCCTAAGGATAAGAAACTTTTAGCCAACGGGAATTTGTTTTGTTAGCGTAACTGACAATTCCCGAGTGAAATTGCCCGCGGGGAACTTCTATGGATACATTATAAAAAGAACAAAGTAATGACCCATAACACTTCCCGAGCAAAATAGCTTGCATATAGGGAACCCGACATCGGTTAAACCAATCAGGCAGTAGAATTAGAAAAACAAAGGAAGCCGCCCGCCAATTTAGATGTCAATTTTGATATTACCTCGGGAATTTGTTCACGTGTAACCGAAAGCGTCTAGCTAAATTTAAACCCAAGCGAAACCCGTATCCTTAGGCAAGGAGAACGTTTCTAGTGTAACCTCAGCTAAACAACCCAAGTTAGGTGTCTGACAGGGCGCTAGAAGCTTAAGGAATGGATCGTCGATAAAATGTTTTCCATAGTATAGAATATTGACTACTTCGCTTTGTATTAAGCACTTACACACATAATAGCGTGTATTTATAAATTTATGCCTCGATCTTCTGTACTGAGAAGTCCTAAAAGTTTTTATTGCAATGATGACGGGTTTGATATTTCCCATCATCATTGTGGTGAAAAATAGATAACCAAACTTTATATATAGATCACAGAAATGGTTGAAAATGATAGCTTAATACCGACACGTTTGACTTACTGGTTAAAAAGAACCTTTATCTGCAAGAAAATATGAAATACTAAAGTTTCGAAAGTTGTACAAAATATATTGACAACGGCCCGCCTCCTTTTTGAAAAAAGTTCATATGTGAGCAACGTTTTTTTACTTGGCTTTAAGTACTTGGGTTTTAATGGTGTTTCTAGTTTATAGGGTCAACGTTTTATACAACTTGTCGATGGATTATTACCATCCTATTCTTCTTTGTTCCTCGTTCACTCTAGTTTTGACTATTTAAAGTCATTTAGAAATCAGAAACAAGCATCTCTCAACCTTTACAGATGAAGCGGCTAATCTGTTTCTAGTTCCTCTCTGAAAGAACAGTGTTCTCATGTTACGGACTCACAGAAATCTGATGCCTCACTTTTTATTATTTGTAAATAGAAGTGCTACTTATCTTGTTTTTCCAAGCTGGACTTTAGCACGATTTAACAACACAATTGTAACTTCCTCGAATTATTACGTGAGCTGAGTGTTGTACCTGCTACCGTTCAAAAAATAAAGTAGTGCATGCAAAATGCACCGCTTTCTTCCCCTCCGTTGACATCAAAGGAAATAAAATCCGGTAGAGCTTAGTTCATTTATCATAGGTCTTATGTCTTGGCCAAAGGGTATCAATGTATTTTCTGCGATAAACTACGGTTTAACTTAAGTAACATAGAAGAATCCTGTACAAAGCTATTAACATCTAATAAGTCATTAATAACTTGTAATTGATGTAAAAATAATCACCTGTGGAGCAGTAGCAATCTGGCCCAACCTTTCGAAGAATTATGAGTAGAACCAGTATCAACGCTGTCATAGCAATAACCATAAAGAGAAATGAAATTAGTCGACTCAGACATTGCACCTTGTGTGACCGTTTACGAGGTTTGGACTTAATGTAGTGCTTGGGGAACTGCAGCTCTAGCTCTGGGATTGTGCTGTACAGGTTTTTGGAGTAAGGTCGAGAGGCCGCCACTTGGTATAGAGGGTTTGGGGAGTCCAAACTTGCGAAGGAGGTCTCCGAGTTGACGGAATTGCGACATTGGCGGGTTCGTGCATGGTTATCAAACATTGAAGAATTGATATAAGCGTACTTTCTCTCGTCCATTTTGACTTGGTCTTCTACCTGTATGAATAGTAAGGTACACTGATTGTAGTAGCGTAGACGCAACAGTTTTATAACTGAATGACACTGAACATGCGCCGTAAAGAACCTGTTGAGTTACCATAGAGAAGGGGCTATATTATTACAAGCTGCCAAAAGTATGAATGATACTCTTCAGCGTAATTCTGACTCGGCTACTTGACATAGGACATGATTAACTTACGTAATAAACTCTCAACGAACACATTCCGTATTTACATTCTCACTGGACACTTGACCCATCCGCGTCGTTTTCATTTAAATATTTTCATGACTGACAAAAAGTGGCCTCGTGAAATTTTTTTAGGTTTTAATATTTTTTTATTTGTTTTAATGCTTTTTTTCTTTTCTTTTTTATATCAATATCGATACACAGCAAGATGGTTTTAGTTGAAAAATACGTATACCTATATTGAGTGTATTGAGAAATCTGTTAAAGTAATAATAATATTGTAATATAACAAATTTGTAATCCTAAGGCTTGGTAATTAGCCTCTGATGATTCCCTTAATAGTCGAAACATGTTAATGCTCGCCTAATGGTTTGCAGTTGTTCCGGTTTTAAATCATTTTAACACAATTATGCGTCCCTGAAAGCGAACTACATACTTTATAATTTACAGGCCAGGACTTGCTCTCTTGCTCCCGGATTTGACCTTTGATTTCATAGCCACAAAATTGATTTTTCTGCCATGATAAACTCGTATTCGTGATAGGCGGTATGATACTCTCTAATCCAATAAATATATGATTATCCATTTCAAGTCCTTGTAATGATAAATATAAAAAATAAATAAATTTAAAGAGGTGAAACGCTTATCAAATTGTTATACAAGTTATTAAAACATATTATCGATCCTCTGTGGCAAGACTGGCTTGGACTCTTTAAAAATACCTAACTCTAAGTAAGTAACGTGTCTCTATTTATAGGCGTACTTGCAAAGACACAGTGCCTGAATTCGAAAGCCCCCTGGCTTTGAAGGAGTGAATGAATGAATGTTTGCCTGCAGAAAACCTAGGTTCTACTCTGAGTAGTTTTGTTTGCTTTGTGTGATAACCTTGCAAATTCAACATCTGTTGTACGTTGTAGCTGTTTTTTTATACTTACTATCCTAAAAACACCCCCTCCCCTCCCCCTCCACCTCCTTCCCACACACCCCATAATAACGTCTGTGTTGGAAATTGATTCTAGATTGTTTAAACTTGCCTCTACATACCTAACTGATGCACTGCGGAGTGCAATAATCATCACGGAAACAACAAATGCTTCCCATCGCTCACGAGTTTCTTAAACTACCGCATTTAAGTTGCGTACATTAATCACGTGCAAAGTTGTTGTTTTCTTTTTGTGTAGTACGTGTGGTGGTACGTGTTCTTGTTCCAGAACCAAAACGTCTTCCGTCTTGTGTTGGCAATTAAGATCATTGTTTTTAAATTATTCTTAATTTTTGGCCCAGTTAAGCCTCACCTTCTTAAAATTCTTAAAAAATCTAAAAGGCTTTTCAGTATGAAGAATGCCTTCAGGCAATCTTACCGTAGTCAAATTCTGTATACATTCAACACGTTCATATTGGTTGTTTGTATGAAAACATTGCAAAATATCTGTGTATTAAACTTCGTTTGGTCAACTTTTAACCCCAATCGTAGCCTGTGGCTGAAATTACTGGGATTTTACAATAATGTTGGGGGCCTTTAGGACAGGACCTCATCACGCATTTAACAATATTCAGTTAGGATAAATGCCCCTAGCGAACAACAACCACAACACCTGGCCATAATCCTATTCTTATCACCAAGTGTGTGAGTTTTATTAAGTTCCCCAACTGAAAGATTAGAGTATTGTGTTGTCGTATTCACGAAAAATTTAATTGTGAAAATCGAGCTTCAGTTATTGTTATAGACTAGTTTGGGCTTTTGGCCAGTTGGTACTTGTCTTTATAAAACTGTATAGGACATGCCTTGCGACATATTAATACAAAAAGAAATAGCTCAATAATCTTATCTCATATTTACATGCATTTAGAAAATCCCAACTTTTCCGTAGATTCTGCTCTGAAGACTGTTTCGAAATCATAGACTCTTACCCCCGGCATCATTTCAACTAAAAAATTCAAGGAATTTAGGCACATTAGGTGGAGTCAGGCTGACCTCTGTGACCCGGGATTTTGACTCCCGGGCTCCACACGTGCGCTGAGATTTGTCGACATCAATCTGATCGACTCGCAGCTGATTATATCTGGCTGTGATGCTGCCGTCCAAGGTTATATGTGGGTCATGTTCTGGGGCCAAGCGCCTAGACGGCAGCAAATAGCTCCTTCGGTCCAACCTCATTGAGCTGCGTCCTTTCGGCAATTCAGCCTCTGGCTGCGAGAAAGGGCGGTTAGCAAGCCACCCTTCCCTTTCCTTCCTTTAACTGGGAAAAACGTTATCTAAATTTTCAAGTTAAACATGCCAACCTAACATTCAGTTCGCACTGTAAGCAATTTTATTCCAGCTATTTGCGCCTTATGCAGCTTATATTATAATTAGTTATGTATGCTATTCTATATACCGACGGTTTTTTCTTGTCACCTTGTAACATCAAAACATGTTTACAAACTAAAAACTATCGTAATTTTTCTAACAACTGCGATCATTTTACTGCTTTCTCGACCATTTATTTGCTTATCTAAAACATACTGTTTCGCTAATTATAGTACTTAGTCTACATATTGTCACATTTCACTGAAGATGAAAAACTGCATGAGTAACGACACATAACCTTCATTTATTTAGCGAATTATTTCAAAATAAATAGAAAACATTCTAGTGAATGTGTACACCAAAGCATTGTGGTGTATTCAATAATGCCATTGCTAATGCTAATGTTTATGTTATTATTAATGCCAAAACCAATATATATATGCTAATTCCATTGCCAATGCCAATGACAGTGCAAGTACTAATACTAATACTAACGCTAATACTAGCACTAATACTAACACTAACACACATACTAACACTATTACTAATACTGACACTAATACCAATGACATTGAAAGTACAAATACCCATACTACCACTATACACTATACTAATACTATTACCAACACTAACATTAGGACATTTTAATAATAACACTAATACTTGCACTAAAACTAATACCAATACTGGTCTAATACTAAATCGTTATCAGTGCGTATGACTGCCAATTATAATTGGCGCTGTTTACGGGCAAAAACATCGTTTTCGCTACATTTACCATAAATACCGGAATCATTTAAATGTGTCAGAAACAAATGAATCCTCAAAATTAGCTCATTAATTTTATCTAATGTATTTCGATAGGCATCGTAGTAATCATCTCGGTACATACGGCTGTCAATCAGGATATTTAAACATGTTTATACATTTAAGATTTTGATATACTATTTACCGCAAGCTAATACAAGAACGAAATCTGCGTCATGCTACAGCACATTGTTTCTTTTCGAGGTTTAACAGTTTTTGCTGTTAAGATAGAAATGTCGGTCGGTAAAGCATGGAATCTACTTGATAAAATGGGTCAAAGAAACAAAAATCGTCTAGTACTCATGACAATCGTGTTTTCCCTGTAGTTGGAAAGTTCATATCTTAAAAGCATATGATAACTCTTTCTCGTCAGTTCCCGTTTTTATTCTTTCTGGAAAGGATTCAAAGTGTCTAATTGACGTAACTGGTCTCACATAAGCACTGATAAACATTGCCAACAGTTTTTCTATCAGAGTAAAGAAGTAGTGCCTAGTCCCCCTCGAACATTTTGGTCCACCGTGTTAGAAGACTAAGAAAACACATGCACGTAACGTCAGTATGCATGCGCAGTAGCTATACAGTCCTTATGCTTATGTTAGTTCAGTTCACACATAGAATTCTTATTCCTAGGTATATGCTTATGCAGTGGTTGTACTTGTGTCAAAGTGTGAACCAGCATTGGAATATTACAAAGGAGAAGCCACCAAAATATTTCAGTTCATCAACGGAATTCGACCTCATGACCTATGAAATATCAACGCGCGTGAAGCGCTCTTACAATTGAGCATCAAAGCCACATCTGTGTGGGGCGTGATATTTTTTCGGTTATCAGTACTATATAGGGTAAAAACACTTTTGGAAACCATGTGGTTAATATATTTATCTATCCTGCCACGTGCAGGCTTAGATCTAATTTTAAGAAATCCCGCGTGTACTAAAACGTGAGATGAATGCAAGGTCGCTTGTATTAAAACTAAGAACTAATGTATATGTACTAATTTGTACCAAATACACGAAGATTATCCCCGTTAAAAAAAAGAATTTAAAGAAAAACAAAATTGCCTGGCTGTCTGACTAGTTTAGCTTTATAGTTATTTCAGATAGCCAGTGCCCTTCCTTACAATTCATCCAATATACTAAGTAGTATGTACTATAGAGGGTACAAACAAAGTTGTTGTTATCGTTGTTGTTATTTTTAGATGCAGAGGGATTAAAAGTAACGCAGAATTTTAAAAAAATGTAAATATTTCTTTTAATAATATTCTATTTTCTTATGAAACGCAAACAGACCAAATGAAACACAAACAGACCAAAAAGAAAGCTAAATTTGACAAGTAATACTGAAATCTTAAACATAGAAACTAAATAATGATAAAAATGAAAGTAAATCAGAATTATATACCACATAATATACTTATCGGAGTAAAGTTGTTCAAATATGTGATTTATAGTTATTTTGCAATCTCAGCTTTTGCAGCAATTTCTTTGTTGTTCAGTCAAGTGTGGTTTTGAAGACATTCTAGAAAACCGGATTTATTCCAATTATCGTCAAACTATTTGCCCCATATTTATTTTTCTATTTTAACATTATTATATTCAAGGCAGACAGGCTAGGTAATATTTCCTTAACTTTGCACATATAGGTAACATATTAGGGGCTAATAATTTACAAAAACCGACCAAGGAGCTTCTAATGCCCTACGGTGGCTCGAAAGGGACAGAAATCTTCGAGATAGAAGATCTTCGATCGATCGAGAAAGAAAATCCTCCAGAGATAAAAAAACTTCGAGATAGAAATCTTCAAGATAGAAAATCCTCGAGATAGAAAATTTTCGAGATAGAAATCTTCGAGAAAGAAAATCTTCGAGATAAAAAATCTTCGAGATAGAAATCTTCGAGATAGAAAATATTCCATATAGAATATCTTCGAAATGGAAAATCTTCGAGATAGAAATCTTCGAGATAGAAAATATTCGATATAGAATATCTTCGAGATGGAAAATCTTCGATAGGAAATCTTCGAGATAAAAATCTTCGAGATAAAAATCTTAGAGATAGAAAATCTTAGAGATAGAAAATCTTTGAGATAGAAATTTTTGAGATAGAAATCTTCGAGATAAAAATCTTCGAGATAGAAAATCTTCGAGATAGAAAGTTAGTGACTAGATTCCATCCGTCAAAACACCCTTTTCTAAGAAGCCTGGGA
>JAOCPT020570655.1:0-10757 GCA_026546935.2 Palythoa grandiflora | reverse complement strand
CATGGGTTCGATTCCCGTTAGGGACTCAGAAGTTTTTTCTTCTGAGAAAAAGAAGCTTGTTTCAACACAAACATTTAAATGGTATCTTATGTTCATTATTGTTCTACAAGTTCTTTCTTTGTTATTTCATGAAGAAAAACATTTATACACATTCGTTTCATGGCTAGTCAGGTTTGATTAGTGGTCATCATTCGCGCCTCACAACTCTACGACCTGGGATCGAATTCTGGGTTCAGCAAGTGAGCTCAGACCTGTTGATCTCAAACTGACTCCGAGGGTATTTTTCCCGGGTTCTCCTGTTTTTCTCCCTCAATAAATACGACTCCCAGTTTATTATATTTGATTTGCATAGAAGAGCCATCCTTTGGAATAAAACCAAGGGCTGCAGGATACATCGGTTACATATTGCTTGGTCAGTCTGTATGTAAAAATATCAGATCTTGGTCTGATATTTTCCCCTACAGACCTCGCGCTCGATTGATAATCTATTAATACAATACAATGTAATACAGTGCAATGCGATGCGATACAATAATCATATATTTTGTACATATCTACTACTGTTTTACCCTACCTGTTATAACTGCATAATTTTTGTCCTACTTTGTGATGTTCGCTTTTCAGACCTTCCAAGCAGTAGACGAAAATGGTCTAATTTTTTCCGTTTATTTTGTATCACTGGTTGTACTGGGATCATTTTTCATGTTAAATCTGGTTCTTGGCGTTCTTAGCGGGTGAGTTGGAACTTAAACTAATCTTAGTGTCCTACTTTACTGAGAGATCCTCAAGTGAACAGAACTCACAAAGTGGTCGCTTCTTGTTATGATACTTGTCGATCGTGAAATATTATTATTATCATTGTTATTGTTGTTGTTGCTGTTTTAGAAACAACATAAAATAATTACGTTTAATCTTTTTAATAGGTAAAACAGCATTCTTCGCGTTTATTGTATATTAAACGTCAAATTTTGTTTCAATTGGGAATGACTAAAAATTATCTCATATTCCAACATGGTCTTCAAATTTGGGTACACCTGACTCTGAATCCAGATTCCATTCAGCAAATACCAGCAATAATAATAATAGTAAATCTTTATTTGGGATACATGCGTCACTACAAGTGATTTACGGAATGGCCCTGACTAACTAATACGGATTGGGGATTTCATCGATTAGAAGATTTTTGATCCCATTAATTGGATCCTAGATTCCATCAACTGGATCCTAGATTCAATCAAGTGAATTCTGCATTCCATCAGCTGGATCCTAGATTCCATCAGCTGGATCCCAGATTCCATCAGCTGTATCCTAGATTCCATCAGCTAGATCCTAGATTCCATCAACTGGATTCTAGATTCCATCAGCTAGATCCTAGATTCCATCAACTGGATTCTAGATTCCATCAACTGGATTCTAGATTCCATCAACTGGATTCTAGATTCCATCAATTGGATTCTAGATGTCATCAATTCGATCCTAGTTTCCATCTACTGGATTCTAGATTGCATCAACTGGATTGTACTGGATTCCATCAACTAGATCCTAGATTCCATCAACTAGATCCTAGATTCCATCGACTGGGTTCTAGATTCTATCAACTGGATTCTAGATTCCATCAAATTGTTCTAGATTCCAACAACTTGAAAGCACACGGAAAAACGAGTCTGCAGTGTAAAATATTAACCCTTGTTGTTAGCGGATCCCACCAAGTCGTCTTGTCTTCGTAAGAAATTCGTAGAAGCCATTTCATTTTAAACTTTTTTAACCGATCTCACCATTTCCAACAAATGCAACCAACATTTAGTTTAAAAAGAGTTTTATCATATACTAAACAAGAAAAATTGATTGACCGAAGTAAATTAAGACTCAGAGTCATAAGGTATTGTTTTCTGAGTCATAAGGTATTGTTGTCCTCGTAAGCCGATCACTTCCCGAAAAGTAACAGACTTACACACTCGATGGCATAGTGTGTTACTGGCTTTCAAGCCAGTAATCACAAAACTAGTGAATGAATTCCATTAATATTTACTTTTATTAATGTTAAAAATTCATTTTAGAGAATTCGCTAAGGAAAGAGAAAGAGTAGAAACAAGAAGGGAATTTTTCAAGGTGCGGCGGCAACAGCAAGTCGACCGACAGGTTGATGCATATATAGAGTGGATTGAGAAAGCAGGTGAGCCATTTCTTTGACTTGTACAATAGTTGGTTGAAAAGTTGATGCCTATCTGGAGTGGATTGAGAGAGCAGGTGAGCCATTTCTATGACTTGTACAATAGTTGATTGAAAAGTTGATGCATAATAGAGTGGATTGAGAATACAAGTGTGCCATTTCTATGACTTGTACAGTAGCTGATTGAAAAGTTGATCATGCATATATAGAGTGGATTGAGAAAGCAGGTGAGCCATTTCTATGACTTGTACAATAGTTGATTGAAAGGTTGATGCACATATAGATTGGATTAAGAAAGAAGGTGAGCATTTTCTCTTTCGAAATACGTTTGCTGAGTAATTGCTGATAGATAATTTGGATAAAGGAGCATTTATTGCAAAATGCTTGCAACCTAAAATCTCATTTCGTTATGTCAACAGAGGAGGCAATAGCCTCAGAGAAAGCGCAAAAGGAGGAAGATGCAAGTAACATGCAACTCCACGAGTCCCAGTCCCACTTGGTTCCAGCAACTCGTAACCCAAACGATTTGTCTATTACTCCAGTTAGAAACGGGTACCGCGTTGAAACTTCTAACAGGTGTTGGGTTTATACTGTTAATATAGTGCAATGCGAGTTGAGTGTTTACTACCCTGTGTAGCATCAAAGGCTAAAGCTAAGGTAAATCTTGCTACGAACCTAAGTGGCCCTTTGGAGCTGGTGCTTATCTCTGGTTTCTGTGGTGTTAAGTGGATGAGAGTCATTGACTCACCCTTGATGGAACACTAATCCATCGCAGGCTTTTCCCCCAGCAGAAGCTGGTACTTATTTTACTGACCTCGTTGAAGATGTAAAGCTGCGTCAACATTAGTGGTAATTAAAGGTCGCTCAAATGTTCAGCGCTCGTCTGAACCAGGGTTTTAACTCGGGACTTTGTTACTGTAAGCTAAATCCTTTTACGAGCCTAAGTGGCCCATTGGAGCCGATGCTTATCTCAGGTTTCTGTAGTGTTAAGCCGATGAGAGTCACTGACTCCCCCTGGATGGGACACTAATCCATCGCAGGTTAGCCCCCAGCAGAAGCTGGTATTCATTTTACCGACCTCGGGAGGATGAAATGCTGAGTCAACTTTGGCGGAAAAGGAGGTTATACAGTGTTTAACACTCGGCTGAGCCGGGGTTTGAACCCGGGAATTGTGGTAAGAAGGTAGAGGTCTTACCAGTACGCCAACCACGCTGCCGTTTTGTGACTGTAAGGCAGAGATTTTGTCTTTGCACCAACCATACCGCCGCTTTTGGTGCAGAAGGATCAACTTTTAGGAGGGTCACAGGGCAATGCTCTCTCGAGAAAACATTTGAAAACATTATTCTGAAGTCATATTTTATGCTGTTTCAGGGTATTTTAATATATATATATAAGCAGGTTTGACGGACACTTTTGATTAACAGACTAGACCGCTGATTTGAGTTCGTTTATATCGATTCATTTGGTACAGGTTAAGCCTTACTTAAGTGATTATAATGTTAAAAGTTCAAAAAAAGTAGAGCGAGAAATCACACTTTCAACAATTAATACTCCAGTTTTAAGTAAGGTAAAACTACATTTGTATCTTGAACGAGTATCTTGGGCTAACTTTGTATACTTGACTTTCACGTGACATCCTTGTTTTATCTAACAACAGTAGTGTACGATATTATTGTGTCCTTCTGAAATGTGAGTTAACCCATCTCATTCCACTTGATCAGTTTCTTATTTCGCATTACCAGTTATATTTTTTTGTATGAGTTAGCTAAAGAGAAGTTAGATGTTGATAAATTGCCTGGGGCTGAAAGGGTTAAGAGAGGCCATTTCTGTATTGTTTTCATTTTGGTTTTCCACTTTTAGAACTACAACCAATATCTGTACAATGAATCATATTTCGTGGAATTATGTCGGAAAGTATTAATTTGTAAACCAACTTTTGCATATAATAAAACCGTTAACCAAATGTAGCAACTGACGTCTTTTACAGATGCCAAGATCTCTTTATCATTTACTAAATATTCATATTCTTGATCAATAGTTAACATAAATATATTTTGGAATCCTACTGAATCCAATATTTGTCTTACCCATCCACAGTGAGGGTTGCTTTCTTGGGTTCCTGAGGAAAGAGTTTCGTTTTAAAATCAGGCGCATGGTGAAATCAAAAGTATTCTACTGGATTGTTATAATATGTGTGGCTCTGAACACAATTGTTTTAGCAGCGGAATATCATCACCAGCCCAAATTTTTAGATAAATTTCAAGGTAAGAACACGTCTCATACTAACATATGTTCTTTGTGTCGCTTCCTCTTCCACCAACATCTCACGAGACGAACATTCCAACAGCATGCAACAACACAATGCATTTTATTCATCTTAAAATTGAGTGCCCCGTTTTATAGAGAGACCTAATCTAAAGTTGGTGTCACACATACCAGGGTAAACCGTTTTACCGCAGTAAATAGCACCAGGTAAAAACTGTATAACTGGGGCGATCAGTTGAAGACATTTTAAAAGTATAATATATAAACTGATCTGTATTAAAAATATATATATTTTTCCACAAATTTTCGGCAGCCCACATGGCTGCCATTCTCAAGTTTATGGTTAAAATTACAAAAGTGATTTAAAATGGGTAAAACGAATATATTATAAAACTCTGGGGAACATGTACAATAAGGGATAAAGATAACAATATAAAAGCGGTCATGCTTAGCCCACAGTTTAAAAATATACGTGCGAAACACAATACGACACCATGCCGTGACCACTACTCACGACCTACACCCGCGCCATGCGCAAATTTTAGAAGCAAATGATCACAGTTTTACCAGACAATAAATTCCTTCATCGACAAAAACTCAGTGAACGAGCGCAGGGATTTTCCCAAAGCATATCTGCATGCCTTTAGTTAAAAATTTTAAAGAACATTAGCGATAACCACTATTTTATTAGCATTGTGTTTCGTACGTATATTTTTAAACTGTTGGCCAAGCATGACCGTAGTCCTCTTGGGAAATAAAGTTCTTTGTTTAAGCTGAGCATTCTTTCGTCTGTTTTTCATTACCGCCTTTAAAACAAAGAACTTTTATTTCCCAAGAGGACTGTATTGGGAAAACATTGAGGCAATCGAAAGTGGTTTATTAACCAACCGATTTAAGACATTTGCCTAAAATGTTCAGGCATTTTTCCTGATATTTTTTTTGGTGTTTCAGAAATTGCAGAGATAGTGTTTTTAGCCCTCTTCTTCATAGAGATGTGCCTGAAGATGTACGGACTTGGTATAACGCGTTACTTTTCTTCAAATTTTAATTGCTTCGACTGTGTAGTAAGTATTTAAAAGATCACTGCCAATAACCACAAGCCTTTGCATCAAAGCTACTATCTTTGTGTTTATAAAGTTAGATACTGTATGACTTTCATGGTTCTTGAAAACTGGAAAAAGTCAGGATCAGGAGCACTGTTCTTTTTGGATTCGTTATTTGATACTGACTTTCGCGTGACTAACTGTATTTTTCAACAATAGTTCAACTAGTCCGCCATTAATGTGCCTCCGTTAAGTGTGAAATGTTTGTTTAGAGAATCCATATCTAAATTGGTTTGATTTTTTAGTTTCTTTTTTCGGTGTTTAGTAATACAACGAACAACCATACAATAAAACATATTATTCATAAAGTGAAATCAACAATTGTTTTTGACTCATGTGGGATTTGAACCTACGGATTTTGGGTTCTCGACCGCCGCTCTACCAGCTGAGCTACTGAGCCAACTGGGAGGGATGTGTGGGTTACAAATCTGTTGATGCATGAGTGAAAATAGAATATATTTACGATCAAACTCACCGTCATCAGTGTTGAAAAGTTCTGTGATGATATAAGCGTTTCAATTGATCATTTCAATCGTTGCCAAGAAATTACACTTGATTCAGTGAAAAAATCACTGATTCAGGTGGGATTTGAAGCACAATCGTCGGGTTACAACACCGTCGGGTTACTACACCGTCGAGTTACTACACCGCACCGTCGGGTTACTACACCGCTGCTTTACCAAATGAGCTATACTGAACCAACTGGGAGAGGTGTGTGGGTAAATGTAGAATGTATCTACGATTAAATTCATAGTAATCAGTGTTGGTAAGTTTTCATGATTGCTTCGATTAATCATTTTATTAATCTTTAGGGAATGACACACATAACTTGATGAAATAATTTAAATTATTATATATCTGCTTGGCTTATTCGTGAATTCGTAACTTATTCGCCAATAAATTAACTTTAAATCAGTCCAAGACTGAGTTTATGTTGATTGGATCACGACAAAGAATATCGACATTTCACTCCGCTCCTAATTTGACAATAGATGGGGTACCTTTAGACCAGGTTTCCCATACAAAATCACTTGGTGTTCATATTGACGAGAACTTGTCTTGGAATGAACACATCAACAAATTATCTAAAAAGATTGCGTCTGGCATTGAAGCCCTCAAACGAATACGACCATTTGTTCCCACTACAACACTGCATTTCATTTTTAACTAAAACACATTTTGACTACTGCTCTGTCGTGTAGTAAAACCCTTGCCTATAAGCTTCAAAAATTGCAAAATCGTGCAGCAAGAGTTTTGACTTTCTCAAACTATGATACCAGTGCCGACCCTCTCATTCAAAAACTTGGGTGGAAGAAACTTCAGTTACTGTGGTGCGGTCTTATGGAATAGCCTTCCGGTCAGGTTGCGGCAAACAAATACTCTGAGCAAATTTCGAGCTGGCTGTAGTGACTTCAATTGATATATTTCATTGCAAACACGGCACTCGTGGAAAGCAGGTTTTTCTCAATATAAACTACTTAGAGTATTGTAAATAGTTTACCTGTAATTATCATAAATATTTTTATCAATGCAACTAGGATATATAAGCAGATTTTTTTTCTCTATCGCTTTATGTTATTTTATAATTCCTGATGAGTTTTACCGTGGATAAATAAAGTATAGAAAAAGACAGCTGAGATTGCCAGCCAGTAGGGCACCGACATGAAATAAACCACATAACCACATGCTTCAAAGCTACCGAGCAACAATACACCCGGCAACAAAGGTAACACCATACGAGTTTATGACTAACTGCCAAATCCGAACAAAAATTGATCATTTCCCAACCGAGCCACCTGCAGGGTGTCAAGTGCTTTTGGGTGCACATTTTATAGGATTATTGGACAGTCTTTTTTAAAAAAATATAGGACAAATTTAACCAAGTCGTTGAAAATATAGGACAAAAAATACAACTAAAGTATAAGTTATTCAATTATGTCCAATACGTGGTAATGAAACCTTTGAACCAAGAGCTTATTCAATTTTCAGTATCTATAGCATAATAAAGGCAAACTGAAATCATAACCTAAAATGAAGACTGTCAGACATGTTACAAACATTTCTTTTTTGACCTAGTCTACCTGTTCTGCAACTACCGTAATTATTTCTTTCTGCGATATTGATGTTACAAGGTCTTGCCATGAAAAACAAAAAGGAACGTGAATATAAACTAAAGGATTTTCTTTATCTTAATGTTTCTTATCACTTGCAAAGCAATGAATCTTAGCTGACACACTGCTTCCTTTTGTCCCAAGACCTTGATACTCTATATTGTAAATCTTTTTACTCCACACTTCTTTGCTTTTCTCTTACCTCAGGCAGCTAAATCGGTCAGTTTCCCTGTCTGCTTTCTGGCAGTATGTATTATAAGTTGTGCAGCGCTAATGCCTGTCTTGTCATTCTTGTTGATTAAGTCCTTAAGTTTAACGTTACCATCTTTGAGAAGTTGTCCAACACCAGAAAGTTTGTCTGTTATGCTACTTTCTTGCCTACTTAAGGAGGTTTCTTTTGCAAGATTGTTTTTTTTTGCTCTCATTGACTCCACTACCTGCTTTCTTCTAGTGGCTTCAGCTCTCTCTGCTTCTTTCGCTTTTCTCTCTCTTTCTCCTTTGTTTTTTTCCTCCTCAAGCTTTCTTTGGTAGACAAAACATGCTGATATGGCAGCAGAAACGATTTTACTGTTGAGGGGGACATTCTCTGGCTTTTGCTGTTGATGATCAGAAAACTTAATCATGTCTTTCGTTGCTCGCAATCCATTGATTGTATCTTCGCCAAGTTTGTTCCTTTCAGCAGTCACTACTCTGTTATTCACTGACACCCCTCTCTCTACATCTGCATTTCCATGTGGAAGTACCACAGCAGCTTTTACAACGCTTGTCAGATGTGGATACTTGGTGCTTCCAGTTGATGTTTTGAGCTTGAACACTTCTCTCCAGTAATGATCCACTCTGGTTTTCTCATCTGGTATTTTAACATCTGTATCATGTAAGTACATCGTCCACTCATCTGACACATTTGTGATCTCTTTCTCAGGAATTGTAAGCTGCTTGGCAACATACGCGATGGGGTATTTTAGGGTATTATTATACGGTATAGTTCTGTTCCCAGGATTCAAGCAAGAAAGAAACCTCAGTAGTTTGTTTCCAAGAGGAAGTATGGTTTGCAGAACATTTGTTACTGTTTGGAAGTATGATCGCATTCCTAAGAAATCAACCTTTTGTTGATCCTTTTTTAATTTCTTCAGCTCTCCATCAGCCACCAGATTATGCCTTTAAATATCTAGTTTTGCAAGTCCTTGCAAGGTAACAGATGCCACAACATCCCCCTTGACAAAACGTAACAGAAATGTTTTTACTAGGTTTGCCATATGCTCATAAAAAACATGAATCTGCAGTACGTATTTTTTAAAAAGTTCGGATATGGCAAAATGCAAAAAGTATGATTTTGTTTTTAGTCACGTATTCTTAGTGTGTATTTGGGGATACGAAAGATGAAGAAAAGTCATTTGGCTTTAAATTTTCATAAGTTGTTCAATTTTGTTTAGTTTTGAAATATTATGCAGTACATGATAAAGTGTGCCTCGAAAAAGCGATGAAAATGTATAAACTTTTATTAAGGACTGAGATTTTGCGCATGTGGTGTGTTGTACTGCCAGGTTATTCGGAAAACGTTTTCAGACTGAAAATAGCAAAGTACGATAGTTAGCTGTGATTTAGGCCCCATCCACACTAATACGGATACGATTGTATCCGTATACTTTTTGTGGCATTTAGGCCTTCTGTCCACACTAAAACGCAAAATCGTATTCACCGGATCTGCATACTTTTGAAAACGCCCTGGAAAGTGAAGCAATACGGATACGCATACTTTGATCCGGCCAAACGTATCAGTGTAGACGGTCGGATCCAAATAAAAATGAAAACGATGATGTCAATTGTACCTAAAATACTGCAGGTGCACCTTTTCAAGCATGCGCAAAAGTAGTAGACATGTCATAAAATGTCTACACAGCGTGACATGGCGAATTCAATGCGTTTTAGTGTGGCCGGTCAGATACGATACGAAAATGCTAGTGTGGACGCGAATCAACTTATGCGTTTCGGTATAAACGGATCCGAATACTTTTGGATCCCCACTAGTGTGGACAAGGCCTTAGTGTGATTAATTGCTAAATGGAGTGGGAAAAAAAATTAAGCAAGTGTCTACTGAGTCACGCAAATCGCTTCTCTTTTTGTAGCGTGATTTTGTTACAGGTGAAAACGTTTTAATTTTTCCTCCAATTATTAACCGCTCCTACAATTTTAGCGCCAGAAGGATAAAGTAATTTTTTTGGTACCCCAATTTAATATCCACTAGAATCTGAAACTATTATTTTTTCTGGCACTTAAATTATAACAATTTTGGTACATTAAATATGCATGCTGATTTAAAACGTTTAAGAGATTACGGTATAGTCTATAGATGTGTAGAATACTGACATTTTTTAATGCTGCCACATTTGAATTGTCAAGTGTAAAGATGATACTCACTGACTGCTTAAGAGAACCAGCTTGTTTCTTTACAGCCAGGTGCTCTCTTGATATTTGTTATAATAACTGCTTACATAATTTTGCAGGTTGTCACAATCTGCCCCTCCCTTGGTTCTTTCAAAACGGAAGTTAAGAAAAGGTTGGCACGGATATTACAAAACAAAAGAAAGTACAATGCTGATTGTCAACTGGGCAAGAATAAAAGGGGAAAGTGGAGGAAGAGAATATAAAGATATACTGGTTAACCTATTTCCTGGAAAGTATGAGAAGGTAAAATATAGGGAGTTTCTGGATTTGCAAGGGACCAATAATGGGAATTTGGTGAAAGTATCTGAACAACTTCAACATGGAATTGCATTGCATTATTGCATCACATTAGTTTTTTTTATGTTTTGCATCAGTAATATGTAGATCACTGATTGAAGGTCTATTCAAAGACACACAGTTCAGTTACCCATAATATAATTAAGATAAACAAAAGAGAAATAATATAACTGGTTACATAAAAAGACTTAAATTGACATGAAAAACTTGCTTGTTGAGAAATGGTACATAAAAAGACTTAAATTTCCTTTGATTATCCACATACACTTTATGGAATTTCAAATAATAGTAATAATAATAATAATAATAATGGTTTATTTACAGTATTCCAACAAAAGAGAGGCTCTTACAACTGTAAATGCTGTC
>JAOCPT020570627.1:0-10757 GCA_026546935.2 Palythoa grandiflora | reverse complement strand
AAACTAAAAGTTTAAAGCAAAATCTGATAAAGAACTTATTAAGTAACTTTTTTTGCTCTATCCGAATCAGTAAAAAAGCGTATTGGTGAGATAGGCACTTTAAACTGCTGTTCTCAAAGAAGGACTGTGGTAGACTTTTCCATTGAGTAAAAATGTTCTACAGTACAGTAGAAAGAAAGTTAAGGGCAGTATTAGTGTAAGTGCCGACATCTGCAAGTTGGATATCTGAGGTATTTTCTGGTGACAACTAGTATTTAAAAAGCTAAGTACTTTGCTCAAAACTGATATTTGGATTCCACTGCAGGTAGTGGAATACTCACCCTTTGGTAACATCAAGGAGTCTGTTGGTAAACAGACAGTTCACAGCGTCTGTGGTTATGCACGTCAGATAGCGGAAGCACTGGAATACATAGAGAGCAAGGGCTATATCCACACGAGGATGGGTTCATATTTTATTTATGTTGTGGAACTTGATAAGGTACAGTTTTTTGTTTTGTTAGGAAAATGAAGACTGCAATATGTGCGTTCGTTAGATTTAATTTTAGTTGTATTTTATATAAATTTGGAATTGTATTTAAGTGAACCATTTTTTACTCTTTCAGGTGAAAATTGGAGGACTTTGGGGCTGTGCAAAAAAAAGTGAGATGAATGTTTCGTAAGTTCCTCACATTTCTTTGATAAAGAAACAAAAACAAAATGAAAATTATTTTAATTTCTATTTTTTATGTACTGTCAATACAAGTATGAAGGAGGTCCCGAGTTGGTGGGTCTTGAGTTACTGGTGTTAAATGTATTGCTCTAGATCTAAATCTAAATTAGATTTTCAAATTATGGTCACAGTTCAAAATAATGCAAAAACAAGACAAGCTGCTACGAAGAGTTCAAGTGATTTTTCCTGCTTGTGCTGTCAAAGAAAACAGCAGCGAGAAGAATCTTGAGAACTTGGCTCAATTTTTCCTAAACATACAACAATTTTATAATGAATCACAGAACTTATGTTAACATTAAATTGTATTATTTCTTACAGACCATCAAAAAAGAGACTGCACAGTAACTTATCTCTGGGACGTATTAACTACAACATGAACATTAGTGATACAGTATCATGGTTTGGCTATGCCATGGCCAGTTGTTTTCAAAGTCTGGAGTATTATAGGCTTCAAAGCAAATCGTGGTTCCTAGAAATACCAAAGAAAAAAGTAAGCTATCCTTCCGTTTAAACTAGCACTATATCTATAGTTAGAAATATCAAGACTAAATATCCCCTTTGTTGTTTTATTTGCTCATCCAACTGTAACGTTTTATATTTTGTAAGTTTTAAAATATAAGTTGCAAAATTCATTATATTATCATCCCTTAAATTGATTTTAGCCAATCGCAGGCCAGATCACAGTCGTTGAATTTCACAAAATTGGGACAGTGTCATAATTTTAGACGATGTGACAATCTGTGCAGCTTCAATTGTAAAATGTCTATTGGTCATCATGTAAAAGCTGGTCATAACTTGGCATTCCGCTTTGGCCAGGGCTTGCCATTTGAAAATCCTTGGTGAGTGAAAAAAAGCTTACGTAAACTACATGAGGTGGACAGTTTTCTCATTGAGTGTGTGTTTAAAAACACCTGAAATGACTCTACTGCCCAGAGTTTCTCTGTTATATGACTTTTCTCACACTATTTTTGTAAAAGTAGAGGACACATAGTTGTATTCGTAAGTATAAAAACATGTAGTAAATAAACAACAGCAACCAACGACAAAGGCCATAAAACACATCCTCCATATAGAAACACGATGTCGGCTACATCCGAATATTGAATTTCTTGTTAAAGTGGTTTGAATACAAAGTATCTCAAATCTTGAAAGACAAATCATCCAAATTAACACTTAATGTATTCTCCTATGTGGTGAGCGTTTTTTTTTGCCAGTAGGCGAGTGATTTAAAATCGTTTTTACAGATTAATTTTGCACGAGCAAGCAAGCAGTCGCTTACCACAAACGGCAGGATCTGCTTGGTATTGCTTTTGCTTTAGGCCCTGTCCACACGTATCCGGATATTTTTGAAAACGGATATTTTTTTCTCCATTTTCAAAAAAATACGCATCCACACGTAGCGTTTTCAAATCGTATTTTCCCGTCCATACAAATACGCTAAAGCCAGGTAAATACGCTTGCTCAAGATTGCTATAAAGCATGCGCAGGAAGGACTGGATCTTAAACTGTATGACGTCATCGTATTGGAAAACCTCAGTTTCGTCTGTGCACGAATACGATAAATCTCCGTTTTCCAAAATCTCCACTCTGGAGAGCGTTTTCGAAAACCTCCGTTTTCGGTGATCGAAAACACCGTATACGTGTAGACGGAAGGCTAAAACTGATAAAAAATATTTATTTTCGGATACGTGTGGACGGGGCCTTAGTTGCTTTTCATGTTCCAGGGCATGAAATTGCTCCTACTACAGGCACCAATGCGACTAAATTTTTCACTTTGGCGATGAAGTCCTGAAAATTACTTGTTGCAAGCCAATTTGGCGAATACAATGTTTCTTACCTTAATATTTAGGAAGTTCTAAGGAAGTTTAAAAGTAAATCCGTGGCAGTGATCATGGCACAGAAGTGATTAAAATTATTTGTTTAAACAGTTAAATAATTGCAACAGCACTTATCCTGTGCAAGATATTATAGGATTAGCTTAAAAATTATGTTAGATGACAAGTACTCTAAACAGAGGAAGCTTGTTTAAAAAAATGGCGACTAAATTTTTTGCTTTGTCAACCACTTTAAAGTATTTTAGAGCCAAGTGGCTACAGGAAAAAAAAATCCATGCCTTGTGTTCGCCTTGTATTTGTTCATACATGCTGTTTTCGTTTTTCCATTAATTTGCAGGGAAGCGAACGATTTGGCCTGCTTTGCCCAGACGTCTACTATCCATTATTCGAAAAATGTGGAAAACAAGAAGAGAAGCAAAGGCCTTCGCTTTCAGAAATCGTTCAGTTTGTTTCTCAGAAAGTGAGTGTTCTCATTGTTGTGACTTTATATTGTATTTGGTCTTAGTTTTTATAATAATTGTTGCTAAAATTTTGAATAACTTTAAAAACTTTTCCATTACTCCCGATAGCAGCTAACTTAAAAACTTAAGACAAACTTTCTTTTTTAAACAAAAATTAAGTTTTCTCTTTTTTCCTAAGGCAGCACAGTGGCCAAGTGATACGTATAATTATGACTCATAACTTTAACTCAAAGCTATTTAATGAGTTGCAAAATTTCAAAGACACCCAACGCCTACTTTTCATTTCCCAACTCGAATTTCACAACTCATTGAAAATGCTGGTGTTTGATATGGATGCATTATTGGTGGTTGTGTTTGAAATAAATGATCTAATGTGAAGTGCCATGTATTTCAGAATGTTCCTAGAAGGCTTGAAGTCACGAGCACGTTTGAGGGCGATTCAAAAGAGAATATCAGCTGCAGAAAAGGAGATATAATTACTCTAGTTTCTACCAGTAGGGACAAGTAAGGGGTTATTTTAATTTGGAATAAAGTTATTAAGAAGGAAAATAAGCAAATCCTTATATTATGGCATATATCATAGTTATTAATTTATTTTATAATATCCTGGGGCGCAAAGTAACAGCCTGCCAGTTGCAAAAACATCGGGAAGCTTGCAGACCAAGAAAATTTGGCCATTTTTGAAACCTTCACTCACTTTCAATTATTACTGTAGTTGCATGTTTTTGCAACCCAAACATTAATAATGGAAGGCCAGAAATTATTGTAGTATGTTGTTGCATGCAGTGCATTTTGGGAATTGTTGATATTAAAGAAACAAAAACGGCCAAGTACGTTTGTTGTTTTCCTGGTATTTGTTGTTATTAATTCTTTTGTTCAAGGCTTTCATAGCTTATTGACATTATACGGATGTTGATAGCGTAAAGACACAAGTGACTCATTGGAAGGGGGTCTCCATGTTTCTCGCGTAGTTGTATTGGTGTGGAATAATCAGTTACTTTTGTGGTTCTTTTGCGAATTATTTGGCTATCGTACCCTGTCTTACTCACAAGACCTGTATAAAATATGTTGATGGAATCTTCATGAGGAATTGTCGATCAGTCTGTCGCTAGCATTTTAAAACTCTTGCCTCTGATCTTTCATTATATTTTACAAACTAAAAGAGACACTATCCACTGTTCTTGCTGCCGTTCTAGAGGCTGCGTATAAACTTGTTTTGTGTTTCGGAAACTGTCAACTTGCAATATATAACCTTAAGGAAAATTGCTTTTCATTTCATCAGGATGGGTCAGAGTTAATAGAGTAGATTAATAATGAATTTCGGTGACTCTCTTTGTCTCTTTGTTCTTTTATAAAAATTATTTTTAATTTGAATAGAGCTAGGTCTTGATGGCTGGAGTAATCCATGATTTTGATTTGATCTTCATCTCTCTTCGTGATATCTGTTTTATTAGAACACAAACATTGATAATATCGGACACTTTGGAGTAGAAAAAGTCAAACATATGGTTAGGGACAGTCGCGGAGTAAACAATGTCCTCCTAGTTTACCGACCGACAGTCTTTAATAAAATTAATTCAATGAGAGTTTTGGCTGTCAAGCTTGTATAGCCCCGTATGGTTATTCCGCGTAGCCAGCACCTTGCCATATATTACTGATTTCCTTTATTTGTAAATGTACGGAGTTAGCTGAGGTGATATGAATTATTATTG
The DNA here is from genome assembly GCA_026546935.2 of Palythoa grandiflora. Lineage (NCBI taxonomy): Eukaryota > Metazoa > Cnidaria > Anthozoa > Zoantharia > Sphenopidae > Palythoa > Palythoa grandiflora. The sequence continues at coordinate 6,040 of JAOCPT020570627.1, read as the reverse complement.
ATGTTGTCTCTTTTCCTATTGTTATTTGGACTTGACTGTGCACAGATTACAAAGGACTTTGAGATGTAAATGGGCAAATAGCGGTATAGACAAATGAGGCACCACACCTGGAACTAGCCTGCATGGCTGTCAATATTTAATCTTTAATTATCTTTAAATAAAAATTATCTTGTGACAAGGATGAAAAATCGAAAATTCGGGCGTATGTTGGATGAGTGCGGGAGAAAAGACTGGGGAAAAGAGTATTGATGGGGAGGGGGAAGTTAAAGGTCTTTCCCTTCCCTCTCCCCCCAAGCAGTTATTTTCCCTTCACCAGTCCTCTCAGACTCGTCCTACATGGCACTCAAAGTTTCGATTTTTCCTCCTCATCAAAAGACCCCCAGCTACGCAGGCTAACCTAGAACAAAAATCATAACTGTGACCCTGCACCCAAGATGAAGCAAAGTAACTTTGCAATCTTCTTTGCAGTTTGATAAGTTTCGTAACCAGTTCACTCGAATAACACACTTATGATTGTTGGCAATTGCAATTTTTTTGTTTTACTTTTACAACAGAAATGGACGATGGTTTGGTGAAAAGCTCGGAGGCGAAGTTGGATTTTTCGATGCCTCACATACCACGGAAATCAACACAGGTATTTTAATCTGTCCCAGGAGTTTGACTGAGTGTCACAACATCTCACAAAATACTTTTTGTTGGGAAGCAATATCTCAGTCGGCATTACGAGTTTTCCAACATTGCTTGACACAGAACTACAGTCAAACGCGAAATGTTAATGGAATTAAGCTGGAATTCAAACTTCACTACTTACAAGCATTTTCTAACTAATTTATATAATATTTATGTACTTTTGAAATATGATTAGGTAGTGAGACCTACATTGCTGGTGCGGAAGCAGCTGTGTCCCAGGCTGAATCTCAGTCAGTTCTGGAAGAGGCTGCAGCAGGTCAGTATGAAGAAGATTTCTCTATCATTGTTTCCTTTTCCGTGTCTTATTTTCCGACAGTTAATATTGTCACTAACCCATGCAGTGGTAGAGTGTTTCGGAAGTTTTAAATCATTCCCCTCACTATATTCATAACATATCCCAGACTTTTCCCTTTCTTTATCAAAAAGAAAGATAATTGCGAGACAAAAAAACATCCATCTAGAATTGTAGTTAGTTTTGCGACTTTTTAGTGCTGTTAACAGTTTCCCGTATTTTCGACGAAGAAAAAAAGACTTTCTTGAAAAGATGTTTATGCCATGTTTTTTTGCAGTTGTTAAGATAAAGGTGTGGTCAACCTATATTATAACATAAACATGTTAAGATAAAGGTGTGGTCAACCTATATTATAACATAAACATGTTAAGATAAAGGTGTTGTCAACCTATATTATGACATAAACATGTTAAGATAGAGGTGTGGTCAACCTATATTATAACATAAACATGTTAAGAATTGTTGGTTTGTGGTTCTGTGGACATGTTTCTAACTACACGTTAACTGTTAGATTAATTACCATTCATAGAATTTTTGAAATTTCTTTTCCAATTCACGGTAGTCTTTTAATTGTAGTTTTTGTCATGGAATTTCTTTCGATCACGGAAAACACTCCCAATAGATCATTAAGCTACTTTAGTAAAGGAAACTTGTTTTTCTTTTTTACAAGAGTCGGCAGTAGTTAAATTTTGTTTGCGAGACTACCGTTGTGGGTTGCGCTAACAGAATGTTGTGTACTCTGCACGTATTGGTTACCCAAATAATACCCGGACAATCGGACATTTGTGTGGTGAAAATGGCAATATGTCTGCCAAAAACAAACTCAGGTCGAACTCAAGACTGGGCACTTCTGTTGCCTAAGCATTCTTGATCTTTCTGATTGAAATGAGCCACTTACTCTGAAATGAAAATAAAATCCATGCAACATTCATCAAAACCATTTGATGTGTCATGTTACACAACAAAATGCGTCAAGTTGTATACACAATAATGTGCTTGTTTGATTTAGCTAACAGCATATTTCAAAATTGTAATCTCTTATTGACAAAAACTTATATCCGGCCAGTTTCTTGATTTGTCAAGAAAGTAAACAGTGCCTTTGATCAGACAAAAGACTGAAAGACCAAAAAATATATTTGCACTCTTGGTTACAATTTTTAGGTTATAAAAATACTGTTAGGTCACTCAGCCACAAAAGATGACTGTATAAAGATTCAATGTATATTTAAAGACTTTCAGTCGTTGAAAAGCATAATTATGTGCACTTTGTTCACTTTTTTCTGGAGCAATACATTTATCAACCTAAAATATGAATTCTCGATTTATAAATGCACATGATGTTTCTTTTCAATATGCAGACTATGTAATTCCAGTGGAAATTCTTGCTCGAGGGCCTCAGGCTCAAATTGCTTATTGGAGAGCACTCCGCAATGGTAAAGTGCGAGTAAATCGAGCTCGTGTTATGTTAGTTGGTCAAGATCGTGCTGGTAAGACCAGCCTCAAGAAGTCTTTGCTTGGAATGCCATTCGACCCGAAAGAGGAAAGTACAGAAGGAGTTGAAGTTGACCCATCAGCGTTTGAAGTGCAAAAAGATGAAGTTACCAACTGGCAACGCATTGAAGACAAGAAGATAAAATCACAGAATGACGAGAAGCTTGCAAAACTGATCGCTGGTGAGCTAAGGAAAGCTCCTTCGGAAGCAGAAGAAACTTCCCTAGGTGAAGAAGACAACCGTTCGCTGACATCAGATGGGGACGTTGTTGATTCCAACAAGGAGAAACAAGCTGAGATCGTGGATCGCAAACCAGTAAGTCTTGCGGTCAACAAAAGTTAATGAAATCACGTCTGTGACTTTTTCAGAATATCCATCACTATGCTGTGTAAATTAGCTAAAGAAGTAGAAACTGCTTTTAATTTTTGCATAAAAGTCAGAGAAAAAAGTCTTTGGTCTGGGAAAACTAATATTCTATGAAGTTATCCTTGCAAAAAAAAATATAATCACGGTTAAATTTCCAGGCAATATCACCTAGAAAAAGTGTTGAAACATAAAAATTACCAAAAAACAGTAAGCGTTACCTCAAATTTCATAAATGAGTTTTGCTGACTGAGGATTACCTAGATAGTGAAAATTAATTGTTATGTCGTCAGAGGAAATTGGGATTTAAGTCAGTGAAAGGTCAGGCAATTACGAATTCAAGTTTGTGTGGGAACCATTGTAAAGTATTTGAATGCTGTTTTAAAGGGCATCAGTCATTTATTTCATCATCAATTAAGTTTTGAAAACAGTCGTTATTTTCAAAGCTGTTTTAAACAACTGGTGTGAGATTTTGCTTACCAAAAAATGTACCAAGTTATTGATTTTTTAAGTAAAATTAGAAAATTCTTGATGAAATCCAAGAGTTATAAATTAAAGTAAGTCGAGGGATTGTGCGATTCTCTGATGTCAATCGTTGTCAATAATATTATAATCTTATCATACCGACTGAATGTAAAAGAATGTTAGTAGAATACCAACAATTACATTTAACACTACAAATTATTTATTATTACCAATGTTGCAAGACAGCGCTCGATAATTTAGTTTAAAAGCGTAGTTGCAATTGATATTCATAGGAAAACTTTTCTGTTTTAGGATTTGTTATCGCATGTTGAAATTAGTAATGAAGAAACAGAAGTGAGCCACCTTACCACTGATAACATCGCATCAACGCAGCAGATTGAAATGAAACTTGACACCACAGGCACTGTACCAGAAGACATTACCAAACTTGTCATTCAGCACCTGCAAAACCTAAAGTTTGAGGAAGCTGCTGACAGTAAGGAAACTGTTGTGACTTTGTGGGACTTTGCTGGTCAGCATTTGTATTACGCTTCTCACCCAGTGTTTATGTCTCCAAGAGCCATTTACGTTCTCGTGTACAACCTGAGCAAGGACTTGAATGCTAAGGCGGAACCATGTGCCCGCCAAGGTGTAGAGGAAATTATTCTCGAAAACACTACTGACGAAACCAATCTGGAAAATATTCTTTCTTGGTTAGTATTGAAACATGTGCAACTGTTCCCACAGAAACTCAATTTCATCTAACTGTTAGTTTGGTGGTTTTTAGATATTGTTTTGTGAAATAAAATGTAATGTTATGCTATGTAATGTTATGGTGTTTTATTGATGAACATTAGTAAAGCAACTTTTACTTAATTATCATATATTGCCCATATTGAAATATTCGGAAATATGGATAACCTTTTTTGATATGTAAAGATGCCCTTCTGTGTGGTTGGCGCAGGGATAAGATTTCTGCCTTCCATCCACAAGGTCCCATGTTCAAATCCCGGCTCAGCTGAGGGTTGAACATTTGTGGACCTTCTTTCCGTCAAAGTTTATTCAGCTTTCTATCCTCATGCACGAGGCTGGTAAAATGATTACCAGCTTATGCTGCTGGGGGGTAAACTAAGATGGATTAGTTCCCCATCCAGGGGATTTAGATGATTCTCATCAGCATAACACTACAGAAACTGGAGATAATAAGCGCTGGCTCCAATGTGCCAATAGGCTCCTAAAAGGATGTAGATAAAAGATATCCTTCCGACATGTGTAGATCTTTTTAAAATATTTATTCAACCTTTTTCCATATTTTCCACAATTATTGAAGTGTTTCCTTGTCTTACCTGTCTGTATCGTCTTTTTGTTAGGGTTAGGATTGTTATTACGGTTAATTTGTTGTGATATTAAAGCCTGTTTTAGATAAGATCCCAGCAGAATCGTCAAGCCAACCTAGTATAGTAAACCTATTAGATTACATAGTGCAATTCAGTAAGGTGTGAAATCTACAATTAATGAAATACAATAAGTTAAACATAATTTAAAACAACATCCTATTGTTTACCCAAGGCTGCGTTCATCAATGATTTCTGGTGACTATGTTATTTGTCTTGCATTATAATCGCCCAGGTTGGTTTCTATACACAACGTTGCTGTGTTGGAAGATGAAGTAGTGAACAGTGAAGGAGGGGTTAACTTGCCTTACTTGCGTCCTCCAGTTGTCATTGTGGGCACTCATTCCGACTGTGTACACCAGGAACTAAAGCGAGCTGAGGCTTGTATAACGAATAGCATAGGCCGCAAAACCTTTGAACAGCACGTAGTGCGACCCTTCTTTTCTGTAAATAACACCTTGTCAGGTGCTGATTCAGGTGTTCAGAAACTACGTCAAAAGATAAACGAGCTTCTTCAACTGGAGCCGTACATGGGTGAAGATGTCCCAGTGAGATGGTTTAATTTTGAGAAAGTGTCCGAAGCTTTGGTGGAGAAGAAAACCTCTTACATGGATCTAGAACAGCTTGAGCGGATCTTGAGAGAGGTTTGTTTGATCGAAGATGAAAATGAAGTTGCCTCGATGTTGAATTTTTATCACGACTTGGGATTGATCATTAAGCATGGCAGAACAGTCGTATTGCAAGCACAGTGGCTTATTGACCTCTTCAAGAAACTAATTACAATTCGCCCTTACGACGAGCAGGTCAGTTTCACCTGATAATGTGCCTGATTATTTACTTTTAATTTTTGATTACTACTTTTAATTTTTTGGCGTTTTGAATAGCTTTCCATTCCAACCCAAACTTCTTATGTAACCATTTACTTGATGATTATGCAAGAAGAAACTTGATATCTTTGGATAGTTTTTTTTCTGGTTCTTTGTTTTCAAACATAAGTTACAATTTTTGGAAAGGTTGTTTTCCTTTTATCTAAAGAGTGTAGTTCCATGAAAAGCCATTTTATCCCGTTTCGCTGTTTTCTTTTCGTATTGAGGATTATATTTAGTAAACACTTCAGCAAAGAGGCAGGAGTTAAAGTGCAACTAACCCCAAAAACTTTTTTTGGCTCGAAGTATTTAACATACAATTTGAAGTACTTCCTCGAAAATTTTTTTGATTTTGGTCAAATTGTTTTTTTGCTACAGTGGCTCAAACTTGTAAAATTTTTGGCCATTTTGGTTCACGACCGCGTTTTGGGGGGACTGGGTTGTGACGTCATTCCCGGTGAACTTTGGATCAAATAAC
>JAOCPT020570586.1:0-10757 GCA_026546935.2 Palythoa grandiflora | reverse complement strand
AAACCAACCCCAGACCGATTATTTACTTACCTAAACCAACCAAATGACAAAGTATGAGCCAAATCGATTTTTTGACCTGGCCACTATTTTTCGATTTTAGTCGATTTTTACTGACATTAACTCTTCACTCCTAATGAAAAAACGCACAAGAAACAGTATTTTCCAGTTTGATTTATACATCCTACGCCCATTGTAAGAGCTCTTCAGATTTGATACCAGTTGCCTTCTTCCTTAAATTTGCTGATATCGTCTTCTGGAGAAGCTGTTTATTAACCTGTTCCTGGTATTCTTCTTTTGTGATATATCCTAGTGACCGCTCGTGGTCAGTTTCCATGGCACTATCAGGGAAATGATTTAATGATAGAGGAAGGCCAACTTACTACCCATCTCTTTTTGTCATGTCTACATAGTAGCCCACATAAACAACAATCTGTTTCGCTGATGGTGTTACAGCAACAGAAAGGAGTATCAAGACAGCTTGAAACCCAAGATTTATTCGTGCTGTACATTTATATTACTTCCCAGTTTGGTTGGTGCTTGGAGAAGATAGTTGAATAATTGAGTCGTAGCTAATAATCCAGTCGGACCAACCATTCATGTTGAATAAAAACAAAGAACCTCTGCTGATGCAGATTTTGACAAAAACTTCTCTTTGAATGTTTTGAGAACTAAAGCAGATAATTTTAGAATTCCCAGATGTGCTAGTGGGCTAGTATGTGCTCTAAACTCAGAGAAACTAATCAGTCAAATTGCTTTCTTTTGAAATTGAAGAGTGATAAGAGATTTGAGGGTAGTTGCATAAGTATTACCCCAGGTTGTTACAGCATAAATTAATTATAGAGAAATTAATGTATAGTACAGCAGTTAATGTATTGATATTGGTACGTTCTGTCGAATTTTTGCTAGTATGCTAACACTAAGTTTGATTTTCCTGGTAATGTGCTGTAAGTGGTATTCCAAGTGAGGTGAGAATCAATATGGACTCCAAGATATCGGACGCTTTTTTCTTGTTTTAAATGTTCGCAAGCAATTTATAGTCTGCGTTTTAATTGATCACTTTTTGACATGGGTGGAAATAATGAAATTAGTCTTGTCAATATTTGGTGTCAGCTTTGTATGTCAGTTAATTGCAAAAGCCACAGTAAAACACGTTTAAGATTTTCAATAATGAAAGATTCTAGTTGATGCAGACGACTGTTGGTACAGAACAGATTTGTACCAACAGCAAAGTTATGGAAGTGAAACACAAAATAAGAGCAGCAATTACTAAACTCATTTATATATAAAAGAAGTAGAAGTTAACCTAATACTGACCCCTGAGTGTTGTACAGATCAACAGATATTTATAAGTTCCTTTTGACACGTGTTGGTTTCTGTTATGTAGATATAAAATGAACCAGTCTTTTGCTATACCACCCACTTTATAGTTGTTTAATTTGGAGATTATAATATCATGATTGACTGCTTTTGAGAAGTCTAGAAATATCCCACTGGAGCATAGCCCATCTTTTATCGCTTTTTGTGTTATGTCAGCAAAGTTGCATGTGTAGTGTAATGTTTGCTTCGAATGCCAAATTTTCTGTCATAGAGAATTTCGTGTTTCTCAATAAAAGAACGTAATCGCTTAATCATTAGTTTTTCTAATTTGCTGTTAAATATAAAGATTAGTGAGATTGGTCTGTAGTTCACACATGTAAAGGTCTTTTTTTGAACTGAGATAACAGTTATTTTAAAGTTATCTAGCACACATCCACTATTAAAAGACAAATTCTAAATTGTTTCTAGAGGAGTAGAAAAATAGGTAATTATAATTTTACTAGATATACAGCAATACTGAAAGGTCCTACTGCTTTTGAGGAATTTAGGTGAGAAATCTCATCCTCTATTTCTATGGGTATTACCGGAAACAAATAAAAGCTATTTGGTTGTTCTGGACCCATAAAATCTAGGGTGAAAATTTGTCCATCGGGTAAATTGCCTGCAAGCCTTTCTCCAATATTGGACAAATGGTTTATTAAAAGAAGTAGCTATAGCTTTAGGATCTGTTATGGTCTGGGTATTATTGAAGGTTTTGAGATTAGATTTAATGTCCCCGCTTTTAAGGTGATCAATTGTTTTATCCCATTCCAGATATTTCTAATATTCTTTCTGTTTGTCTTAAGATATCATCATTGTAGTATTCTCGTTCGTGTTTAGTAAGGCTAACTTTGTTGTGGTAATACCTATATTTAGGTAGTATGTGTTGCCAGACTTGAGATACTTTTCATATAGCATCCGCTAGACCCTAATAGAGGTCGTAGTACCAAATGTTACCCAAGGCTTGGACAAAATTTGTTTTTCTGGTTAATTTACGGACTGGAACATTATAAACTTATTGACTGCCACTGTAGACCACAGCCGATTTATTGACCCAAGATGCCGATGTTGCCCAAGGGCGGTCACAGTTACCTCACAATTGCTTTAGGTGTCATTAAAATCACAAAAATGTTCAAAACTTCAAAGTTAATGCAAGTAAGAAAATTTTAGAATGATGACAAAAGTGTTTGCAAAGTTATTTATTCTAATTAAAATTGAAGGTAATTGAACAATTTAGATATGAACCTGAATGAAAATGCACATTTTCGTTTGACAACTAATATTTGCTTTCGAAATCTAAAATGTTGCAGTTGAAACAGCCCAACGCTTTCGTTTATTCATGAATGCCGAGACAAAGCTGACACGCCTCTAACATCCGACCAACGATCTTTAACTTACCGGGAAACAACTGGTTAAGGACCGCAAACCGAAACGTTAGGCAAATAGCTTATTTGCTGACTGCGCCCTGGAATAAGGCAACCAATCGGAACTCTATTTCTAGCAAAATTTGCCGGGCAAGTAACAATTTTCACTGTTCTTTAGTTGTATGTGAATAAAACGATTAAAAAAGGGGGCTAACGTCAGTATCTTCACTTTCACTGGGAAATACTTCATTCCAGTCAGTACTACTAAGCTCTCTCTAAGATCTCTTCTGACAAATTTTGCGATGATAATCGGAGAGTCTGGGTGATGCAGAACACCGTTGTTGTCTGTCCAAGGTTTGCCTGGCGGCAATCTGTGGCTAACAGAGATGCTCGCATCTTCTACTTGTATATCCATTAGCTCAGCGACTTAGCAGATAACATCGTTGGTATCCTCACCTTCATTCTTCGGTGTTCCCCTGATTTTAAGGCATTTCCTGCGTGAGTACTGTTCATGTTCGTCCAGAATAGCCTCACGGTTTTTTTTTTTGACATTTCCAATTGTGTTGATTTGTTATTCTCAAGTTTCAGGTTGTCAGCATAGACATCAATTGAAATCAATCGCTATTCTCCACCCTCCTCAAGTTCCGTTACTTTTCCTTGTAGCGTCTCGTACTTAACATCAAGGGACTGCAAAGATTCTCCAAACGATGCAAGTTTCCTCTTGAATAACTGTTTCAATGACTGCTCCATCTCTTCATCTACATTGCAAATACATTTAATAGTAGTTAAAAACAAAAAATACTGAGGTTTTTGACAAATTATGACATATACGGCGCTTCATTTGAACCCATGTCCGCCTTCATCGTTAACCGCTGACCATTTTGAGATGGGGGATAAGTTTTTTTGACAATAACTTAAATGGAGCCATTCCCTTTAAACCATGAATACTGTTATTTCTACAATTTTTGTGTGTGGCTGCATATTACAGTTAGCAAAATTTAATTTTTGGTAAATAAAAAAAATATTATAAATAAATACAAATTAAGCAAAATTATATTTTAGTTGTTTATTGTTATCATATATGTCAAACAATTATAATTTTTCTACGGTTTCGCTTTCAGTAACCACTGATATAGTATTACCTCCTCGTGAAATGATTTCCCCCTTGCTTCTTTTTTCAGGTAATGACACATCTCCGGCGTGGGTGTTTGTATGCTTTGTCTTCAGAGAAACGTGTACCTGTCTACTGAAATAAAAATTTAATGCCAAATAAGTCAAATCGGAAAATGAAATGATGAAATTTATATACTGTTATCAGAACTGGCAATGGTAATTTTTGTTCAAAATATATGAAACCCTATTACTGGAGTGTGGAATTTAAACTTTATTTTACAAATAATATGAAGTATAAAACAACATTAACTTTCACTAAGCCGCCACGTTTATGCTCCCAGCATGCATTGCACGCAGATAAGTTATTGTTGCTGTGGTAACTGGCTAACACTTCATCTCCTTTTTGGGATGACTATAACTAAAACGGGTAAACTAAGCTAAGTGCTCATAGTTCCTCACTGTGGTATACTGAAACAATTCACTGATCGAAGCAAACACAAGTTTAGTGTTCATATCATCAAAAATCAACAAGTCAAAATCACGGAATTCATTTTATCATAAACACTACACTACGACTCAATGAATTAATCACCCATTTTAACTTGCATGTGAAGTTTCCATGTAATTGTGATTGTTGGAATGCAAAATCTGTTCTTAAAAGCTGCTTTCCTTTATACTGAATACTGCATCCATCTGTCCATTCACGCAGGACCTCTACCCATCCCTTTAAATGCTCTACTAGTAGCTGCCGATACCTGTGCACTGAGTTGTGCTGGAGAGATGGCAAACAGATGTTCAGTAACAATCACTGGCTCTTCTGTGCATTGTATAATAATAATAATAATTGTTCCAGCGAGGGTTTACGTACTGTGCCACGCATCGGATGTAATTAAGGATTTTTATTTTATCTAAATTAGATATTTACAGGTTAACAAAATACTTCAGAAATATAAACTAAAACTATAGAAAATAAAATCAAATTAAAATATACAGAAGAAATACATAAATCCACTTACTTCAGAGGCAGTTTTACAAGTTAGCAATCTGTGAATCAGTTCAGGTTTACAACTTCAAACTCACACTTCGAAAAAAACGAACAACTAAAAATTTGAAAATTTCCGTTAGGAAAAAAACTAGTGTCCAGTATATCTCATGCAGGTGTAGCGAAACAACTATAATAGTGTACAGTGTCTCTCGTGTAGGCTTAGTGAAACACCCTCCGCCCCTGAGGGACAGATTGTTCTCAGTTTTTATTCTCCTTCTACTTTTGTAACTGGTCTTGCATACTAATTATTTGCTGTTCTGATTTTCACATTCCTGACTTTCTTGTCATCACCTGGATACACTTCAACAACTCTGCCAATGATCCATTTTCCACGAACACCTTTAGGATCAGGAATCATAACTACATCATTGCACTGGATGTTTCTTCTGTGGATATTCCATTTGCGTCGTGGTACTAAGCAAGGGAGAACATCTCTTGTCCAACATCTCCAGAACGAATCAACAATTTTCTGTACAAATTCTACTCTGTGTCGCGGATTCTTAGTTTCTTTAAATGGTCCTTGTGGTATATGAGATGATGCTCTACCAAGTAGAATATCATTTGGACATATGTACGCTCCATCGTTGGGATCATTTGGAATTCGACCCACTGGACGCTGATTAACAAGGTTGGCTACTTCTTGCAGACAAGTGTAAAGTTCAAAAGGTGTCAGAGTTTGATCCCCAACAGCTTTCTTGAGGGCTTTCTTGCAGCTCTTTACTAACGCTTCGGCACAACCGTTTTGATGTGGAGCTGTGGGTGTAATGAATTGCCATTTCATTCCTTTCTCTGCACAGAATTCTCTAAGCTGTTCTACATTCCATCCTTTTATCGCTTCTCTCAATTCTCGTTCTGCCCCAACAAATTGTGTGCCATTGTCGCTTAACATCAACGCCGGTAACCCTCTGATTGCAAAGAATCTTCGAAGTACTTGAATATATTCCATAGTTGACAAATCTACTGCTAATTCTAGGTGGACAGCTCTTGTATTCAAGCAGGTGAATATAACTCCATACTGCTTCGCTGTTTTGTTGCGGCCAATCCGAACATTAAACGGTCCAAAGTAATCACAAGATGTGTGATAAAATGGTGGCGTGAATGGACTCAGCCGAAATTTTGGTAGATCTGCCATCACTTGGGACTCAACTTTTGCATCCATTTCGCGACAAAATTTACATCTAAACTTCACTGATTTAGCGATGTCATGTGCTCTGACAATCCAAAAGTTCTTTCTCACCTTTGCGACTGTAGTTGCAACTCCCGAGTGTCCGTACTGATGTGCTTGACGAACTATCAGAGTTGATATCCAATGTCCATGGGGTAGCAAAACAGGATGCCTGGAATCATACGAAACTAGCGCTTTGTCGATTCTTCCTCCTACTCTAGCAATACCCTTTTCATCTGTGAATGGACTTAGTTTACGAAAGTCGCCTTTGATGAGACCAACTTTGAGGTCATTCTGAGCTTGCTTGATCCAATACATTTCTGCTTCTTCTAATTCTTGAACGGATAATGGACCATTTATCATATTTGCTTTCTTTGAACGGTTACGTAGATTTGTAATAAATCTTAATGTGTACGCTGTAACTCTTACTAATCTCCTCCAACTTGAGAACTTCTTGCAATCTGTCACACTTTCATCTGCTTTGGCTGTTGCATAATTGATTTTGGCCTTCTGGCATTCACGTTCAACTTCACTGCCATCTGCTGCTGGCGGTTTTTCTGGCCACTGTTCTTCTGGAAGATAGAGGAATTCTGGACCGTGTTGCCATCTTTGAGACAATTCTTTCACTGTTATTCCCCGAGAAACATCATCTGCTGGATTATGTTCAGTGGGTATATGTCTCCAGTGGGATGGTTCACTGTTATTCTGAATTTCTCCTACCCTGGCCGCCACAAAAGGTTTGAATCGCCGTGCTTTATTTTGAATCCATGCTAATACAATAGCACTGTCCGTGAATAACACAATTTTTTCAAACTGCAGTTTTGATTCCTGTAGGATGGTCTTTCCAAGTCTGCTCGCTAACACAGCTGCTTGTAATTCAAGGCGAGGAATTGTTAGTTCCTTGAGAGGTGCTACTCGGGATTTAGCTGCAACGAACTTTACATCAATTTTTCCATTTCTTTGCTGCCATCTAAGGTAAGCGCAGGATCCAAATGCATCATGGGATGCGTCTGCAAACACGACTAGAATTGGTAGCTTTAGTGGTTCGGGCACTGAAATACATCTCTGAAAAGCAACATCATTAAGCTGTTCAATTTCTTGAAAGAAGGTAGTCCACTTTTCACAATCCGTGGGTGACAATTCTTCATCCCAGTCAATTCCCTTTTGCCACAGTTCCTGCAGACCAATTTTGGCTCTGATCAGAAATGCACTTGCAAAGACGATTGGATCATAAATTCGAGCTACAAGGCTCATAATTCTTCTCTTAGTGAAATTAACTGGTTCTTTGCCTGTGATTTTGCACGTGTTAAATTTGAAAGTGTTATGCAGATCACTCCAGGTTATACCTAACACTTTGTCTTCTGCACCTTGTAAGAATTTAATTCCATCCGACTTTTGTAGATCTTCAGTTTCGGATGACTCTTAAATTGCATTTGATCTCCATCCCTTCACTCGAAATCCGCCCTTGGCAAGAACTTCATCGATATCATTTTTTACTTGTTCTGCCTGCTCTGTAGTTTGGAAGGATTCGCATATGTCATCCATGAAGGTATTTTCTTTAAGCACTTTTGCTGCTGTTGGATGGGTAACAATGGCTTCTTCAGCTGTCTTTCTTAGTGCGATTTGTGCCATGGCTGGCGCTGGTTTATCTCCAAAGGTCAGCACAGTTTTTACATAGGTATCAGGTTCTTGCTTTGTGTTCAGGTTTCTCCATAAATATCTATGAACATGTTGGTCAGCTTCAGGTATAAGAACTCTGTGATACATCTTTGATATATCTGCACTGACAGCTACGACATTCTCGCGAAATCGTAAGATAACTCCAAACATGTTGTTCAGCAAGTCTGGTCCTTTTATCCAGTAATCATTCAGACAATGACCTTTAAATACTGCAGATGAATTGAAGACGATTCGCACGGGAGTGCTCCTTTTCTCGGGTCTCACTACTGCATGGTGGGAAATATAATGAACAGGGCCTTTGTACTCTTTCAGTTCTTTTTCAGAAAGCTTTCGGGAGAATTTACTTTCAACCATTTCATTCATTTGTTGGTCATAAGCTTTTGCATGATTGCATGATCTGGGTTCTTCGTCAATCTCTTTTCTAAGGTTTCTAATTTTTTCTCAGCCTGAATCCTGTTATTGCGTAGCAAATTTGGGTCCTTTTTCCAAGGATACGGGATTAACCACTGGTTATCAACTTTCTGACAGGAATCTTCGATGATTTTTCGCTCTTCTCGCTCCACTTAGCTCAACTTGTCTGCTTCACAACAGCAAGGCTTCACAGCAACTCCCATCGATTCTGTAGTCCAAAATTCTGTCATGTCAACAGGTGCTGAGAATTTCACATGGTATACTCTTGAAACTTGGGAGATCTCTTCTGTCGCGGCTCCAAACACAACCCAGCCAAGAGGTGAATGACGTGCTACTAACTTGTCAGATTCTCTGGTTTCACCAGTGTGCATCCTTGCGTGGTCAATTCCAATAAGTAGGTCAACTGGACCATGTCCTCGTTCGAGGCTGTCATTGCTCAAATTCATGTGTTTGGCTATATTGTCTAGTCTGACTGCTACAATATCATTACTAATACGTGGAATTCCTACAGCCTTAATATTATGTACACTGTTATTTTCTTGTGAACGGATTTTCAAACTAAACAATTTTGTTTTCATTGATTCTTCGTCCCCTCCTACTTTTGTAAGTTTTACAGTAACAGCTTTTCCTCTGAGTTCTAAATTTTCTGCTACTGAAAGCCTAATTAAACTGATTTGGGCACCAGAGTCTAATAATACATTTGCTTGGCCAGATTTGTGGGGTCCTAAAATGTCTACAAAAATTGTTGGCAACAGTGTTTCTTTGTTTCCTGCTACTGAAGCTACTCCTGCAGTACCTGAGTGGATTGTGCCATGCAAAAGTGGGTGATGAAACTGATCGCATTGTTTTCCTCTTTCGATGACTGTGCACTGTTTTCGGCGGTTACAATTTGACATTCTGTGGTCTCGCCCTGCTCTTTTCAAGCAGCTAAAGCATGCATGATTTTCTTTCACTGCTTTCATGCGGTCACCCCGACTCATAGCTGAAAATTTCTGACATTGGTCTATCCAGTGCATAGAATTTTGACAAACCCAGCAGCGATGGTTTGATACTTTGTTTAAGCCACCACTTATTGTCCCTGAAAAGTTGGTGTTTCCAGCGACTCTTAAGGGCGCTGTTGCTCTCATTCTAGATTTCATTTCTACTGTCATCCAGCACAGGAGTTCCTGTAATGTCGCCACTTTACCTTCTCTCTGTAAATCACGCGACCAGATTTTTCTGTCATCAGGGGACATTTTTTGCTCAACTACTGCTATCATGTGGCTATTATCCATGTCGCTCGGTCTTCCCACTTGTTTTAGTGTATTATAGCAACGACGAACTAAATGTACTAATTCACAGAATCTACTATCTTCTCCATTACGTAGTGGTTTAAACTTAGCAATGTCTTGTGTTAAAGTATCTGATATTACTCTTGGATCTCCATAAATTGAATCTAGGTATTCCCAAGCTGCGTCATAATCATTTCCAATGCCCTTAATCAGTTCAAGAGGCTTTCCTTGCAATTGTGTACGTAAAAAGTGATCGCATCGCGTTTACTGTATTTAGATTCAATGACATGCTTGAAATCTTCTTTAAACACAGCATATTCTCTAACGTCTCCGCTGAACTTTGGTAATTTCGGCTTTTCTATTTTAAATCCACAAACTGAATCAATATTCTTCGAGTTCGTATGCATTTCATTGTTTTGTTCTTCCTTTTTTACATCATTTTTGCTTTCATAAAATTTTGAACTTTCTTCTGAATTTGGTTCTTCTTCATTTAAATCAACGGCTATTTGTTTCATAATTTTGCCGCCGCCACTTTCGTATTTATCAGTTTCTGTTTGCATAAATTTAGAAACTTCCTTTTGGTCTTCTAAATAACATTTTGCTTCAATCTCAGTTGTTAGAAATGCCTCTTGAACTTCATCTAGCCAAGCTTCTTCTTCTGCAAATTCATCTTCATTTTCTATTAATATGGCAAACTGTTCATGTTTGAAAACCAAATTCTCAAACGTATTTTGAAGTTTAATAAGAGATTCACTAACCTCGTGCGAGGGTCTCACCTCGCCGATGACTTTTCGTACTGCTTTACATGCTCTTGTTACAGCCGCCTTCGCCGTTCTTCGCTCTAATTTCTTTTCTTTAAATCTTTTACTAACTTCTTCTGAGGTTTCAGGGTCGTCCATCGCGTCTCGCTGGCTTCAGGTAAGCATCTCAAGAAATCGAATTTGTGTTCCAGCGAGGGTTTACAAAATGTGCCACGCATCGGATAATTCAGGATTTTTATTCGATCTAAATTAAATATTTACGGTTAACAAAATGCTGAAATAAAAACTAAAACTATAGAAAATAAAACCAAATTAAAAGAAACAGAAGAAATACATAAATCCACTTACTTCTGTGGCAGTCCTACAGGTTAGCAATCTGCGTCAGGTTAGCAATCAGGTCTACACCTTAAACTCACACTTCGAAAAAAATAACGAACTAAAAATTTGAAATTTTAAACAAAATAATATAATTCCTTTGGGAAAAGCTATACTAGTGTCCAGTCTTAGTGAAACAGATTCTATGTATTCGTAAAATCGCTCTGATTAAATGGCTTTCACTCGGCCCGCAAAACCAGAAGAGGCAATCATTGC
>JAOCPT020570544.1:0-10757 GCA_026546935.2 Palythoa grandiflora | reverse complement strand
GTGTCTAAAAGCGTTCTTTTGCTGTTCCCACCTGTACACGGACGTCGTACGTACGGACGGACGTATGGACGGACGGACGGATGGACACTGACGTTGAAAATTGAACTCGATGGATATACGATATTTTCTTAGGTATGGTGCTCGGGAGCTCCGCTATAAAAAAACCGTGTAGGACATGAAACTATGACAAAACTTTTTGGGTGTTATGAGAACTTTAGTCCAAATGTCATGATGGGCAACGAAACTAGTTTTGAAGTTTTTTTTTCATGCCCCTTTCTTAAGATTTAGTAGGCTTTTGAATAAAAGGAACTAAACTTCAAAGCCCTTCCACAGTTTAACAGGACATCTCTACTGCTAAAGGCAGAGTGTTTATAAGTGATGACCTCTTCTCCCTTCAAAACCATCCTCTCCAGGCCGTAAAATTTATTTGATCCTTCAATGGCTTTCATAGTTTATACGTATATTTAATAAGACTTCCATAAATCCATAAAAAAACTAAGTTTATTGTGTTTTCTTTGACTGCTCCCAGGTTTTTCCGTAATTTCCAGAAAAAAATTGTAACCTTGAGGTCCTTGATCTTGCTTGGGATGCAAGAAATGAAACTTAGGTTCTTCATCTTGCTTCAGATGTACGAATTGAAATTGTAGGTCTTTTGTATTTGTTCTAATGGAGGAAGAAATTAAAAATCATAGATCCTTCATCTTTGTTCTGATGGAAAAAGTGAAATTATTGGTCCCTCATCTGAGTTCAGTCGGAAAAAGAGAAATTTTGTTTAACTCCTTTTAGGCTGAAGAGGTATAGCTATGGTCCTCGAGTATGATATAAATTAAAGACAGGAGGTTGTAGGACCTTCGATGGTAAAATAAGTGAACTTGTAGGTCCTTGCCCTTCAGCTTCGTTCAGGTTAAAAAGTGTGATTTTATTTATCTTTCAGCTCAGCTCAGTTCAGGTGATACTGCTGGTCATTCATTTTCGTTTATACCAAAGAAACAAAAATTTTGGCCCTTCAGCTTTTCTAGGTGAAAGATGTGAATTTTATAGGGCTTTCAGCTAGCTAGGTTCGGATGAAATGATGTTAGAAGTCTTTCAGTTTTGCTTCGGTGAAAGAGGTAAAGTTAAATATATATGATTAATAGTATTATGTTTTGGATGTTTTATGTATTTATAATCATTGTTTTTTTTCCTTTGTTGTTGTTGTTATCCTTTCGATTTAGGCCCTTCAGCCTGTTCTAGGTAAAGAAGTAAACGTTCCTGGGGTTTTCAACTAGGTTCGGATGCAAGTAATGTTATAATTATAATTCTCAGTTTTGCTTCGGTGAAAAAGGTAAAGTTTAGTGTATGAGGTGAAGTGGTAGTAAAGTCTTCAAGCTTTGTTTAGGTGAAAACAGTGAAGTTAAAGGTCTTTGATCAGATAAAAAGAGCAAAGTAATAAGTCTTTCAGCTTCGTTATGGAGAAAGAAATGATGTTTAATTGGTTTAAGATATTAAGAGAAAGAACTGCAAAATTCAAATGTAAAAATGTAATGCAATGGCAATAATGCAGATTCAGTATAAGGTAAGAGAAGTAATGTTGAAGGTCTTTCATCTTAGATGAGATGAGTCTTTCAGTATAGATTCGTCATGGTAAAAGAGGTTTTTCAGTTTGGCTCAAGAGAACGAAGCTCAGTACCTAGGTTCTGCAGCTAGGTCCGGGTGGAAAGAGTAAAGTAATAGGTCTCCCATCATGGTTAGATGAAAAGAGCAAGTTATAAGTCTTCCATCTTTGTCATGGTGAATTAAAATAACTGATCGATAGCTAGTCCCTTCAGATTGGTTCAAGAAAAAGAAGTTCAGTAGAGGTTCTTTAGCACAAGTAACTATAAATCATTAACCCTTTCAGCCCAGAGCAATTTATCAACATCTAACTTCTAGTTAAATAACTCATAACAAAATAATATAACTGGTAATGAGAAATAAGAAATTGATCAAGTGGTCAACGCTTATACTTCAGTCCAAACCGAATTTCACTACATTCTTATTGACTCTGTTAACCCAAAGTTCTGATTAATAGTATTACGTATTCGAAGTTTTATGTATATATAGTTGTTGTTTTATATTCCTTTGTTGTTGTTGTTGTTGTTGTTGTTGTTGTTCTTATCCTGCTGTCCTCCAGAAAATAATCCTCTATATGAGAATTTGTTGTGTTTGGTAGAATAGAATACAGTGGAATATAGGTCTCTCATTATCGTTTAGATAGAAAACGCAAAACTTGATGCAAAATAATCTTGAATTTGAAAATAATGTCCCATACCTCGAATGCCTGTCTATTTTCCATTCTTTAGAATCAATATCAAGTAGACTGCAAAGACTTTTTGATACATGTAACATTTGTTGTAAAAAGAATATTGAAATCGCTGTAAAATTGTACTATGTTATTCAATATTGTCATTAACGAGGCAACTGTTGTAAAGTTGTATTGTATATATATAAATGATTAATGTAAATCCAAAAAGAAAAAAATTAATTTCAGACGAAAAAAAATAGATAGAAATAAAAAATAAAAATAACGAAAATAAAAACAAATGATTTAGATAGAAAGAGAAAAGTTTCTTTCAGCTTCGTCGTGATAAAAGAAGTGACGCAAACACTGAAATTGTAAAGTTCGACGAAATATTGCAGAACTGGCAGAACTATAACTAGAACAAATATTGATCAATCATTTCTACGATTTGCTAATTTGAGTTATCTAGCGTTTGAAGGTTTTAATGAAACGCTTGCAATTAATCTTTAAGGACAAAGTTTCACGCTAGTGATAAATTATTTGAATCGAGTGCCCTCTTCTAGCAACATTACCAACACACAAAAAAGCAAAACTGTTTCATTAAATCGAAGCGAAGTGTCTTTAATAACTAGCTTTTATAGTATTCATATATAAATTCTAGTCATGCATGCAAATAGTTTTTAGAACAAAACATCTCCTTGTTATTGTGAATTTCTTTCTTTATTAAAGTGACGTGAAAGATAAACTTGATAGCGCGAGTAAAATAGACGAGCCATTTTGGTGTTTTTATATCTGCTTCAGTTGATATTCAATTTATAACAATGGTGTTGTTTTGAGAGATTTTGAAGCAGTTATATCTAAAACTGCATGAAATAATTTAAATTCTATTTATATCATTTTAATTGAAATGTGGAAATCATTTCAAGAGAATAGTAGAAAAATGGTAAAAGCAGATGAAAACCAAAAGAATCCTGACTCTTACTAAATAATGTCTGTTCTGTTTACTTCGAAGAACCATAAAGCTCAATTCTCTTGACTCAGTTGGATGCATAAAAATAGACCTTCAAAATAAATGTCCCTCAGCTTTTAATAACATTAAATCAACAACTAACTGTTGCTCGTTGAAGCTATAACGTGTTACCTTCACACACTTTTCTTGTTGAGATACACAATCAGAAATGACTTGGATCAGATCAGAGTCATGCAATCGCCAATTGCAACAGTCTTTGTACCACAACCAGTTTGCATTCGGTTGAAACTTTTATCAGGCTAGGGCAGTGTGATCCATTACTCAAAAAGAAATTTTTTAGAGGCAAAAGTATCTCATGCAATTGTTGCTGGGAGTTTCGCAAAAGTAGTATCGAAGATTTGCACGACATGAAGACCTCACAACCATAAGCACATACTGGCTACATGCAGATTGGAGCTTGTTAAACTTTGCCGAGTTATATTAAACTTAACTTTAGTGTTAAGTTAACGACGTTATCATACAAACTAAGATCACAATAACACTGCTTGTAAGCCTTCTTTCTCCTATTTTTTCACAGTTTTAATTTTTTTTCAATTTTATTGAAGTCTTAACCACGAAATCGAATTCGATGAACAACGAAAATTTTTTAGTTGTGCAAACGAAAAGCACATCGCGATCGTCTCCCACCGGCCATTTTGCATGCGAGCGTTTTATAAAGTTGCATATTATTTATATGTATAAATGCAACCCTTTTAATTTACCGGGACAGATAACATTTAAATTACACCAGGTTGGATTATTTAAATTGTATTTGAGGGACTTACCTTCATCTACTGATTTATACATAAAGTTTCTACATAGACCAGCACGTGTTAAGATAATTCAATTGGAAGAGGAACAGATGTCTCCAAACCTTCTTAGATAACTATTGCTTTGAAAGCAATAAGCGACACGTAAATAGGAAACATAGTTAAGTTTAGCGTCTTAGGAAGATTAAAACTTAGTTTCTCTCACAAGGATAAACGTTTCTCAAGAGCATCAAGAAGAAACCGCGACACCACATGTCAGACCGATGTCAGAAAACTATAACAACATTTGCATAACTTCGGCATTAAATTTCAAAAAATATGGAAAAATCTACAGCTCAAATAATTTGACAATATAGGTTAAAAAATTGGCTGCAATTGTTTCTGAGTTTTGAATTGACAGAATTAGGTTCTATTCTGATGTCCAGACCTCTGCAAACTGCAGTATGTAACAAGTTTTCACTGTCATTCAACTAATTCAATCATTGTCTACTCCTCTGAACAGATGGATACCTTAACCCAGACAAATTACAAGCAGGGTTCTCTAAATGATTTGTTATCAAACTAGAGACTTTGTGATATTTCTTTCTTTGAGTTCAAAAAGTACTTGAATCTGAGTTCATAGAAATCCAAAGCACTCGAAATATTTCTCATAAGAAGTTTAATGAAGGGAATAAACTAAAAGAAACTGTTTTCTTCAAACAATCAAATTCAAATACATAAAGCATATAATACAATAAAAATATCGTTTTATCGTTAGTGAAACATACACTAGTCTAGGTTATTTTTGTTTTGCCGATCGATCGTTAAATATGAAGATCTAGTTTTTGTCAGAGTGTATTATCAACTAATCAAGACATAGTCTAGAAAGGTGAAGTCGTGCAAAACATGGAAAAGTTTAACTTTTTGTGAAATTTAAAAAAAATGTAATCTCGCCAAGTGTATTCAATCGCGTGACATTACACAATATGCACAATATAATATGACGTATATGAAGCCCATTTCGTGGTTCTAACTACAACCGCTGTATATAAAACTAAACTACGTACAGGTTTTAAAGGGCGACTGAGGAAAAATTTGCACGACCTAGACTCATCGCTATAAGTTAGAAACTTAAAAAGGATTTAATTTTTACTTTTAACTCATTCGATCTTTTTAGTTCGTTGCACAGCGCAGAACTTAATTTAAACAAACAAATTTTTAATGTCACAGACGACGTTTCCGAAGCGAAGAATTGCAATGTGGTACATTAAGTGAAATATTTTTATATTCAATTCACTAAGCAAAGGTATTGCAGCAATCACCGACATTAGTATCTTGATATCTAGTGCATTAACCTTGACCTATTCAGTATTAGACAACGTCTAACGTCCGTCAAAACTTCTTTTTCATATTGAAAACATTGTGTATACATTCATTGTAAATTTGTATGCAGTGAATAAATAGCACATAGAAATACCATAACTGCCATAAGAACAAATTCGAAAACTGAATCAAACAAGACTACCAATATATATCAATATGATTTTAGTTTCTTTTGCTTTCGCCGTAAGCGATAGTATTCATTCGAGCAAGACCGAGCTCTGCGTAACAATTGAATAGTATGAAAGTACGAAGTTCACAAATTACTGAGCTTGATGCATGTATATACCATATGATTTCGGACATTTTTCTTATAAATGCACCCGTTACTAGCAAATCAGAACGCTCTACAAAAGCTGTATTGCGGTTTAATGTGCAATATTATAACACTTCAGAAGCAAACACAAATGGTAACTTGTTTTCTAGCCGGCTTTTGTTGTTAAAATTAATTAAAAGCGTAATAAAATTATATAAAAAGCGAATCATATAATTATTTAGTATGAATAAGCTTTATATTTCAAGTGAAGTCAGATCGTACCTTCAAACAAAAATCTCCAAGTGTACTTTACTCGAAAAGGTTTCAAAGTTGTGAGAACTTTCCAATATTCGCCTTGGGTGAATAGTTAGAGACATCTCATATTAACCGAAGTTTTACCAAAACAAAACCTTGTGTCTTAATGAACGCGTTTCAGCGTAAAAACTAAGCGTTACAGATATGTATTTTTTAGGTTTATTGTGCATGTAAAATCACTGCCTTTTGATTGGTCCATTGCTAGCCTTGTCAGTCTTCATAACAATGGAAGGAGGCGGAGCTAAGACTAAGATAGAGTTCCGGGTTTTCCAGGAATTGGACAATAGATTTGACCTCGCTTTAGCCGAGGTCAAAAATATTTATAAATAGCACTTTCAGAACTAGTCAAAAACACAAAGGATTTGAGGTTTATTGCATGTAGATTGAATAAGCAGAGCTTCACTTTTTAAGATTTGTTCCTTTTTTGCAAAACAAGTCAAAAAATGTTTATCTTTTCAAATTGAAGCACAACACATGCTCGTGTTGCGTGATGTATGCAAATATCATGGTGTTTACCTGTCTCTGGGTTATTTAAATTTGCCGAGCGGTGGAGGCGGTTGTCAATAGCAACTAGCAATGCGAAATGATATCGACAAATGACCGGTCGTTACGGTTTTTGCAGCCAGAGAAAATAAAGGCTCATTTACGACAGTGGTGAGACGGTTGGCTGAAATTTCTAAAAAGATTGTCTCAGTTTTTTAATGCTGATGAATCGCTTTAATCTTTGCGGTCAAAAGGTTGAGACGCTAAGGATGGCAAATTATCTTAGAAATCTTCTCTGCTGTCTGTAAATGCGTTGATCAGCAGGAGTTGTCATGTCGCGTCACGACTGACCAGAGAAATGTTGGCAAGCTGCGAAAAAAATCATACTTTTGCCAAGTTGAAGATATCTTGATCTTCTTATACACAACGCTTGGCAAAGCCCTCAAATAAATTAGCAGTAAATTGGCAAACATCGAAATTCTGTTAAGGTGAAGAAACAATTCATGAATCCTTGAAGTTTCGTAAAATTTAACCCTTGCTCAAATGCTTCAACAAAACGTTTAGTAATGCTCGCAGTGTATGGAATTAAATGAATCTGGATAGAGTTGCTATACACGATTTTTTTTATCACAACTTTGATAACTACAACGAGGCTAAAATTTGCAAAAATTTAAGAACAAGCTTAAGCTGAGACTTGAAAAGTAGGAAAGTCTTTGCGGTAGAAAATTGACTAAAACAGAAAAAGATTCACCGTAAAGACTGCTCAACAAACAATGAAGATATTTCGCCTCTAAATTTAGCCGTACAATACATGTATGGCGCAATCCGTTTCACTTTCCACTACCTTGTTTTATTTTGTTTTTTCTTCATTAAAAACCGCTCAAAGAAATACTGAGAACAAATTAAGAACAAATTGAGGCTGAAATCACCAAAAAATTAAAAACAATGAACCTCGGCAAAATTTACTGGTTCTATTAAAAAAAGCGCATATCACTAAAAGTCTGAACAATTACGCAAACATTTGCGAGTTGAAATGGATCAAATGAGGCTGCCTGGAAATATATTCCTGTTTTCAAAACTTGTAAAAATTATGAAAGTTCGATAAAACTTATTTGTAAGTGTTGAAAGCAATTGAATAATCATTGTTTTGTTTTACTGATAAATATCTAAAATTGTGCGGAGACAGAACTCAGAAAAAAAGAACGAGCTCCTGATGGGACACGAACCCACGACCTTCCGTACACTAGTCGGACACTCTACCACTGAGCTATGGGAACTCATATGGCGAGCAAGGTCACAATTGGGTTATGACACACGGACTGTATCACACAAGTCACTTGAATGCCAAGGCATATGTGTCAAGCACGCACTGATCAACTGCATCATGCAGTCACAGTCAGCACCTTATACAAAGTCAGTGAATTTTACATCCAGTAAATAGTGCCAACCCTGAAAAAAGTTTGAAGTTTGATATACCATAAAATTCAATGTCAAAGCCCTGGGTTTAAAGTTCAGCACAGTGTATATCAATCTTCTGCATCCTTGGGATGCAGAGCATTTCAACATTTGCATCCTAGATTATTTTTGGTGTAAAACATGCAATTGTTTGCATTAATGAAAACCCTGACATCTGATAATTATATGAAAATAGATTGCGGAGATTAACATTTCCATGATGAAAAGGCTCAAGCAGCTGATCACAGAGAACATTATACTGCAATTGAAATTTACAGATTCAAAATTGATTTGAAAATTTATCATAGAATTAAAGGATACCAAGTAATTTTTTTGCTACATCCTTGTTCCTTATAAAGGAAGACAATACTCCAGCAGCCACTCTTTTGGGAGATTCTGGTGCCAATTCAGCCAATGATCTTGCAGCTAAAGTTCGTGATGATCCCCTTTTTATGATCAAGAAAAAAGAGGAAGATAAGAAGAAGGAGCTTATGAATAATCCAGTAAAAATGAAACAGTTGCGACAGATGCTTCAGGAGAACCTAGCAAAGAACAAAAAGAAAAAGGATAAGAAAAAGAAGAAGGAGAAAAAAGAGAAGAAAAGGAAAAAAGACAAATACAGAAATGAGAGTGATTCCATCTCAGAGGAAGAAACTCATTCAAGAGACAGAAAACGTGTTGAAAATGGTTCACACCATACATCTTCTGACAGGTAAGAATATTATCATAAGTACTCCGGGCCTCAGTTGCTTTGACCTTAACATTTTTAGCAAAGATTAAGCACCAAGATATTATTGGTACTCATCATAAAATAGTGTTTTGTTGGCTTTTTATTGACTACTGTATTTCCTTGAATAAACGCTGCCCTTGATTAAAGGCTACCCTCGAATAAATGCTGCACCTTAGAGCCAAAATATTAATAAACGCCACCCTCAGATAAACTCCGCACCCTGGAGCTGACAACAATTTGAAACATTGAATTTAGGATGTTCACTATTTACAAGCGCAGAGTGGAGTTGTTTAAAACTGTAAGTTTAAAATTTGAACGGCACAGACAAAAATCTGCAGTGTCCAATTTATCTGATTTCTTACATGCGCAACAAGTTGTAGTTTTAAAACTGTAAAGCTTGATCGGTAGAACCAGACAAAGAACTGTATCATTTTTTCTTATTCTTATAGTAAAGTTACACAGCATTTTAAATAAACACAGCCCTCAAATAAACGCTGTGCCCAAATCATGAAAAATTTAATAAACAGTGCGGCATTTATTCAAGGAAATATGATATTGACTGTGTTTTTCTGACCATAAATTGAATTGCGTGACTCAAAAAGGTATTTCAAGGGATGGCAGTATCCTCTATAAAATGGGCAGCCTGTTTATGGCTGTAAATCATGTGCAAATTACTGGGGGCACAGGGGCAGATCCAGGATTTTGAAAAGGGAGGGGCACAATGAGCGCTGAAGGCATGAGTTTTCTAGGGGGGTCTGGGGGCATGCTACCCCAGAAATTTTCGAAATTTTGATTCTCTTAAATGGTCATTTCCAGTATTTTGAGACAAATTATGTTTTCGTTTAAGAATAATTTCTTGCTTGTAAACTTTGTTCAACTAAAGAGTTTAATGCCTTATTTGTAAAGAAATTGTACAACCTTCTAGTTCGATGATTTTCGAATTGGTAAGTATCATAGACTGCGATTCGGCTTTTTTGCCACAAATGTTTGAATCTTAAAGTCACTATGAATGATTCCTGGAATAACTGAAAGTCACAACGTGGGAAGCTGCATCTAGCTCCTTATGACGGCTGAGTAAATTCGGGTTTTGGAAACTGTTTTTAAAAGACTAAGCGACTAACAAGAAAAAAAAAACTTGTCCTTTTTACAACTGCAATCACACATATCAATGGTCGAAAATGTCACCCGCTTCGTCAACAGAAACGTTTTTTGACAATCAACTCAAGGAGTAGCTGTTCATCCGTTAGGTTACGTGAGTGCAATATAGTGAACAGATAAGTTTCTGAGCACAATCATAAACGTCAAGCACAATGCACAGTACGCTACTCGCTGTCTTGTCGAGCACCCAAATCGGACAGTTCCGTTCTGCGTGGATGGCGAGCTGTAAACTCATCGCTCGTACCTTCTTTTACCATAACATAGTCAAATTCAATGACGTTATGATAACTTCTTTGCAGTTATGAATGCAATTTAAGTAATTGCGAAAGAGAAGCCTGAAAAAATTCAGGCTTCAATGGGATTTGAACCCGTGACCTCTGCGTTACCGGTGCAGTGCTCTAACCAACTGTGCTATGAAGCCACATCTGTTGGGAGCAGGTCAATTTTAGTGGGTCCATCTATGCTAGTTTTTGTTGTACAGTAATCAGGGATTAGGAAGATTTCTAAAATGGGACAATGGCCCCATGCTTTCCGTAAGTGAAGGGCCATTTTGTGATGCAATGGGCCATTTTTGAATAAGCATGGGCCATAAACACAATACATGGAGATAAATAATTATATACACAGCATTCGCATGAAGAAACTCAACTGCATTTATTCTTTCATCTGCAGCAAATGCAGCACACAGTCGTGCAGCTACAGCATACTTATTATGCCATGTACTACCACATATATTCATCATGATCAACTGACAACGGCTGAACTCAACATGAAAAGTTTTTTCTTCTATGTGCACTTCAAAGGACTACTTATACAGTTCTGTTTGCCACCCAAAAATAGCACCATTATCAAGTAAAGAGGAAATTGGGAATCATCAAAACTGGTTGTTAAGAGCTGGTTTCTGTAAATATCGAAAATGCGTGGCCACTCAAAAAATTTCGAATTTTTTTTTATTTTACTAA